>JAASLG010000025.1:0-60226 GCA_013365235.1 Cercospora sesami
ATCGCCAATAGCTCTCAGGTTGACTAGGTCATCAGCACTGACATCGAGTTGCAGCTCTTTCTTCAATCGCGCGCTGATAGCCACCGAAAGCAAAGGATCCGTGAGCAGATCCGCCATAGCCATGTCATCTGTGAGTTCCTCTTGGGGAGTTTGGCTTTCCTGACACAGAATATCTATTGTCCGCTGATACTGCTCTTCCTCTGGCCTGCCCATCGCGACCACACCTGCAAGATGAAAATTACAAAGACAGTGCAAAAGAGAGGTGAGGCCGTCCAAAGTCGTTCCATGTCAAGATTTTCCAAGTTCTTGAAAGATCTGATCTTACTTCATGGGGAGCCGAACAATTGCGGTGCGATCGCAAGGATGGTCACTGTACATGAAGCGATAAGTCTGGGATCGCCGACCTCGAACACGAAGTGACACGAGCGGAAGGAACCATATGCCAAGGTTTCAGATTTGAGGCTTTGGCCAATAGCAGGGATCTCTAGCATTTTGTGCGACATTTGCGAGATAGTTCGACTATTCGTGTTGGTAGGCGAGCCGAATGAGGAAGTTGTACTTGAATGTGGCCGATTAGGTCCAACTTGAGGCGCCACAAAAAGTTCGTCCAGCGCAAGTAATCGTGAATCTCACCGAAGATCCGCCAACCCTAACTCCCAACTAAGCGGTCTAGAGATTGATTTCGATTCTTCGGTAAGCTCAACGAGGCAAACGCATGAGTCGAAATGCCACGGCAGTTTTGCAATTGAAAAACGATGTATGATGTTGGATGTGAGCCGAATTTCAAGCAACTGCCAAGTCAAGCAAGCCCGCGACAAGAGCCGCCGAACATTCAGAAGCCGGGCAGAAATACCTCGAAAAGGAAGCCTACAACTTGCCTCCTCCCTCTCCACCAGACGCCGGATGCGGCCACGAAAACCTGATATTCTCGTCCTCCAGACCCTTCAAGACAATCCCGATAGCCCCATTCTTCACCAACCACTCCAAACGATGATCTCTATACTCTCTTCTCCTCCCACTCCCCTGCTTCCAAGCATCAGGCCCCATTTTCTTCATCAATGGCGCCGCAGCCTCTACCTCCGCATAAGTCTTCTTCACACACTCAATCCCACTAATTCTCTCATGCCAAAGCTGTAACTTCGACCCTTTCGCAGGTCCCAATCCATTAAGAACACTCCGATTCAAAATCGGCGCAACACAAAAGTCCGCATAACCAATTCCTTCATCACCGTTGAAGAACTTCTTCTCTCCAAGTTTACCTTCAAGCCAAGCTAAAATCTGAGCAGTCTGCTCTTTCGCAGCAGCAACAAGCCTTTCAGCTTCAGAGCCCTCAGCTCTCTTGAACCACTTTATCTCACCCATAGCCCAATTAATCGCTTCATAGTGTGTATCGCAAAGTTCTTCGATCATCCTCGCTTCTGCGCGAGATTTCGCGTCGCGGGTTAGCATGCTGGGAGATTCTGGGAAAGCTTCTTCGAGGTACATCATGATGGCTGTAGAATCGAAGATCTTGAACTCTTCACCTCCGCTTCCATTTTTGACAACGAGAGCGGGGACTTCCATGCGCGGGCCTGCGGAGAGGAAAGACGCAGTGACCTCACCGGAGCCTAGGTTCGGTGGCGTTTCCTTCTCGAAGGGGAGGCCTTTGAACCGGAGTGCCATGCGGATTTTCTGTGCATAGGAGGACATGGGGTGGTCCCAAAGGAACAGTTTGGGTGATGACATTTTGACTCTTAGAGAGTTGTGTTCGACTGAACGATCGGGGTGCTCGAAGATCCTTTGCTGGCTGGTACAGCAACGAGACGATTGAATTCTTGATCTTGGAAAGTGTTTGAACGGAGCGCGACTGCGTGTCTGTGGTAGGTGGGCTAAGTGGGTCTGAGGATGCCGCTCGCT
The DNA here is from genome assembly GCA_013365235.1 of Cercospora sesami. Lineage (NCBI taxonomy): Eukaryota > Fungi > Ascomycota > Dothideomycetes > Mycosphaerellales > Mycosphaerellaceae > Cercospora > Cercospora sesami. Next base: position 1,897 of record JAASLG010000025.1, read on the forward strand.
CGAGAGCGAACTTTGCTTCGAAGCGTTACTGTTCTGCGCGTGGTCAAGAAATTTCTTGGAATCGCGGGATTGATCTTATACGGAGTAGAGATTTGAAGCAGAGGAGAGGGTCGAGATGAAGTCGGCGAAAAGGTGAGCTCCAAATAGCTTGAGGACTTTAGCGTCGGCTTTCAATGCTTGACCCCCACTTGGCAAAGGGCGTTCTTCATCGCTTGGAAGCAGTTTCCGTGCTGACCAACATTGTCGCGTCGAAAGAGACGAGGATCCGATGAGCGTGCTGATAAGAGCGGCACATGAAACGGCCTTTTGGTTGGTGGGCTGTACAATATTATCTACACGAGTATGAGGACTCGACTACGCCCGGCGCAGGAAGATTCACTGGAAATCATGGCTTTCGCGTGGAGAGAGCAATTTGTGAAGCCCAAGTCGAGCGATAAGCGTGTTGCCGCGATGATGCAGAACCAGACTTTCGCGGCCAGCAGCATCGTTCATTTTGGCCCGAAGAAGTTCTGGTAGGCGAGAACTGCATTGAGATCTTCAAGCCCGAAGCTGCCTTTCAGTCAAATCCACCAAAATCGCCTCCATCCTCCTCGCCACCGGTCTCTGCACTATCCGCAGTCTCTTCGCTGTTCAGAACTTTCCTGGGCACTTCAAAGAGCACGCAGTAGTTCTTGCCATCCTCTTGATCCTTCCAACTGCCCAGTCTATGCTCCTTACCCACAGCCGCGATGACCAGAACACCATTCTTGGCTCTCTCGCCGCGGTCCGCAATCGCCAAGTCATTGACGATGCCAGAAACCACGCCATGCTTTTCCGTGCCATCGGCCACAGCTTGTAAAGCACCCTTCGAAAGGGCAGCAGAGCTCAGCCCAAACTCATCGAGCAAGTTCTCGACAGAGCTTTCTACGCAGCCCACCCTGCCCAAAGGTTCGATTCGTCTTTTGTCTTGACTGAGCCGCCATACTCGTACATAACCATCCCAGGATCCAGATACAAATACATCGGAGAAGGGTATCGCTCGTAATGCCGTGATCCATCGTGGTTGGGGTTTCGTCCTTGCCTCTTCTGATGGCACCTCTTCTGCGCTCACTTCTGATAGCGGCAGAGGTGGGTCCATTCCGTGTGCAAGCGGGTATACATGAACAGGTTTCTTCTTGTGCACATTCCAGAGTGCTAGTGAGCCGTTGTCTGAGCCTGTCACAAATGTATCATCATCCAGACATGCCACACGGTCCATCGAGCCTTCGTGTGGCATTTCGTAGTCCTCGCCAACATCAATCCCGCTGTCGTTGTCCTTTGCTTTTTGTTTTGACTGCTTGGGAGCTCCGCCTCCTCTGAATACCAATTGACTTTCCTCGACCACTTTCCATAATCGCGCTGTCCTGTCTCTTGCTCCCACGGTAACACACTTCTCCTGTGCTAGTGCTGACACATCTGCCACCTCTTCTTGGTGCCCGAATAACGTCTCAACGTACGTCAATTCGTCCAAACTCCAGATCTTTACCGTCCGATCGCGACTCGCGCTGAACAGCTGATTTGTGCCCCGCCGAAACGATAAGCTGTCAATTGAGTCGCGATGGCAATTCTGGTAATAGAATGTCTTCAGCGGCTTTAGCGTCGCCGCATCCCATACAATCAACTTCTTGTCCAGCCCACCCGTTGCCACAAACTTGCCATCCTGACTCGCTGCCACACATCGGATAGCTTTGTTATGCTGCTCCATCCCCTTCGTCTTTTCTCCAAATCTCTTGTTCACCGCAAGTAACTTTGGCTTCCTACTCCTCTTCTTCTCTCCCTCCTTCTCCTCCCCAACCATCTCCGGCAGCTTCCACTTCGCCAATACACAATCTTTGCCGACCGTATACGCCACTCCGTCCTTCTCACAAACCGCCACACTTGTCACACTCTTCTGATGGAATCTCCACTGCGTCCTCTCGGCACGCGACCATTCGAAGTCACCACTAATCCAGCGATATATCCTCCCCTTTGACTCCGCTGTGTCCTCTTTCAACCTCTCTCCCATGCGTCTTGCCAAATTCTCCTTGTCAATCTCCGCAGCATCAAATCCCGCCTCATCGAGAATTTCCTTCTGCGTGTTCGCAAGGTATTGCTCCGCAAGGCGGATGCGCTTAGAAGCGACATCCTCATTTTCGTCATCGCTAGATTCTTCATCGGAGCTGTGAACGTCTAGCGCGCGATTGCGAGAAGATTGGTGTTCGTCGTCGTCCTCATCATCGGAGCCGGAGATGGATTCGTCGCGGATTTTTCGTGGTTTGGTAGAGGGCGCTTTCGAGGATTTCGAGGGAGCAGAGTCTTGAGCTCTTTTCCGCTTCTTTTGCGAAGCGGGCAGCGTAAAGAAGGACGACATGGTGGGCGAAGACAGGCGGGCGGCGAGTGGACGATCAGTTCTATAATTTTCGAGACGAAAGTTGCTGGAAGCTATCGGATCGGATGAAGGTTTGACCGATGCAGATTCAGCCGAGAAACTCTCCCCCATCCTTGACGACTGCCACAACATAAGGCATCACGACTGTCGAAATGGAAAGAACAGAGCGAAAGACACCAGCGGTCTGCGACTGAAGCTGAGATGTGACTACATGCGCTACTACTAGAATGCCTCCAACGCCCCCTGCCCAGAAATGCCCCAAACCTCAACAGGCTTGATGATGGGCTTATACCCGCCCAGCGACTTCGCAGGCACCCAGTTACCATGAATCTGTGCCTTCACATGCAAAGGCAACTGCACAATCGCCACGGGAGTCTCGAACTTCTTAGTATCCAACACCACCACATCACAGCGGTTAGCCTCTCGCCTCTCCACCAACGCGATCACCCATCCATCACCCTCTGGCGCATCGTCCGTTCTCGGCACGAAGATCGGTTCTTGCACAAGCGAAGTGTCTCCTGCATAGAACCAGCGAGTCTCACCAGTTTTGTTGCTGTGCATTGCGATGCCGTTGAGTCCGTGGAAGACGTTCTTTCCGCCATCCGATTTCTTAGGAATGAAGGCGTTCATCCAGACGATATCGTACTTGGAGCTCATGAATCGCTCATCAATGCGCGGAAACTCAGACGGAACGTCGAGAATGATTTGAGGATCCTCAAGGTCGGCGCGATCGGGCTGCGTGGGGTCGATCTTCCAACGAACGTAGTCGGCTTTAGTGTCTGCGGCTGGCATGCGAGGATTCTCCTCGTCCGGAGGGAAGAATGGGAAGGCATTGTCGTGCACACGACAGCTTTCAATGAAGATGAGGCCATCTTCTTCCCATGCTGCGGCAGTGTGGATCGGCATGCAGTTCTTCCAGTCGTATGAGCGGACCTCCTTCGGCTGCCAGCCTGGAGCTTTAGGATTTGCGGCGTCGCGAGGAACCGCGATCAATGTAAGGCCTCTACTGTAGTCGTAAGCCCAGTGGTGGCCGCCTTTCTGCATCCGGGCAACATTGGCCTCGAACGGCCAGACGAATAGAATGAGCCAGTTGGGAGTAATGGCGCAGTCATGAATGAACCCCGGAGTCTCGTGTGGATCCTGGACCCAGAACTCGTTCTTGATCTTGCCGGCGCGATCGATGGAGTAAGTCACAATGTCTCTGGTTCCGAGACCTTTGGCTTCGTACCCAAACACCACAAGCTCGTCCTTGTAAGGGTCATACTTCGGGTGAGCAGTGAAGGTCTTCGACTTGATTTGCTTGAACGGGTCGTAGCACCGCGTTTCCAGAGTGATTGGGTCAACGCCATATGGTAAGGCGACTTCCTTCAGTGCTAGCAAGTGCTCGGCCCAGTACACAAGGTTGGTGTTGGCTGTCGAATCGACAGCGGCTCTGTTAAACATTACTATCTGGAGGTGCTGACGACGGTTCAATGGATACAGACCTCACGCATGGATGATGGGAGAAAGGATTTCTATAGAGACCGAACAAGGCTTTATTGGCCTTTCGCTCGAGCTTGTACCTCTCTGTCTCGATATACCTGGTTTTCATGTCGACCCGCCCATTGTGGAACTGAAAGACCGAGATGTTGCCGTCCCCATCGATGGGAACGTTGTCTGGATGCGGGGGAACGAATGGATCGCACATGACACGATAGAAGTTGCCATCGATGGCCTTTGGCACCTCGCCTAGGACGACCAAGTCCTCGACTTCACCCTCCAGCCGGCAAGGGGAGCTTCCTCCAGCAAGATCGAGAGCGACTGGCCAGTTCGATTTCAGACCATAGTTCCCGTCCGTTGCTTCGGGCGCTGCAGTGGAAGTAGGAGGAACGTCTGGTGCTCGCAGCTCTGCGGCTGCTTGCTGAACCTGAGGGGGCTGAGTCTGAGGCTCGACTGTGGTAGTCTGAGTGCTTGTAGCCATCTTGGACACTCAAGGTCGCTTCAATCTGGTGAGGCAATGGAACAACTTGTCAGTAGTACCTTCACGCCGCCTGCGAACAGGCAACTTTTATGTGTCGCACAGCATCGTTGATCTGCATCGGCAATCTCCTTGCCCCGCATCGTTCGCCAGATGTACTCCAAGTCTACATTCTGGACGTCGAATCAGGAGCTTCGTGTTGTTCGGCTTACCCATGTTCCTGAGAGGAGGTACACTCGGACAAACACCACATCCTCCGGAGAAATCCACAACGCCTCGGGAAAAGCTCACATTGACCACAAACCTGGTCAGGTATCTCCAATTGCCGGCGGAATAAGGTTCCATGAGCATTTAGTCCTGCTTCTTTCGCCCTAGATGTATGTGCTGAGGCCTGTGAATGAATTGGTCCGGGAGAGTGAAGTGCAGCCACGGCTCTTGCCAAAGGTGGCAGCTGACTCAGCAAGCGCGGCTTCCATGACCTCGTCGCACCATACACCTCTCTTCCATCCTCACACATACCGTCGCCTTTCGCTGCTCGCATTCCAGACAGTCTACGACGCATATTGGACAGCTCTCGGATGGGGCAGGACAGTATGCCCGACTCATGGCAGACATACGCCGCTCCACCCGACGTGGTATAGGATTACTGACCCGACAATTCCTTCGAAGCTTCTAATGCCTGAGCAGCTGCCACCTCGTCGATGAATTGGTGTAGTTTCTGCAATCGACAGTACTCGCGTCGGTCAGTCGTCCGACCTCAAGTATCACAAGCGGACTTACAGACTCTAGAGATGCACTACAACGGCACCAGACAACCTGTCCCAAGCGAGGTGATCAGCCTCTGGAGAAAGGCGTTCGATCTCGAGGCAGGAATCGTCATTCGTGTGAGAATGTATGTATGTAACCTTTTCCTCCAGATGGTTGTCTGATGTTTGCAGTGTGCAAGGAAGAAGCTGTATTGTGATGGCGGCTCGCCATGCGGCACTTGCGCTCGCAAACACATGAGCTGCTCGAATGCAGTGACTGACAGCGCAGCAACCTCAAGAGGTGCCTCTTGTGATCGTGAATCAAGAGTGCAAAGCCAATATTCGACTTCCTTTCTTCTTCGTGACGGCGAAGAAGAAGTCTTCTCGTCCAGGTTCAATTTTCCCCGTCCGCCGTCCAGAGATACAGCCGAGAGTCCGTCTGGAGATATTGCAGACTCATTGGACTTCGAGTTCGACTTCAACGTGAGCATCTTTGGGCCTGCATTCTTCGAAACTGAGATCTGGCCCACTGCGGATGTGCTTGTGTCCGGCAGCGAACGTGGAACCACACCGACTCCGCACCTCGACATGTACGGCGTTGCCGACCATCTTGATCGTTTGTCAAATATCACTTTCGTGTTGTCAAAGTATGCTAGTCCCGGCGGATCTGCATTGTCGACTTCTGACAATTTGGCGACCTTGCAGCAAGTCTTCGGTCAAGCAAGGGTGGTAAAGCACATCGACGACTATTTCCGAGGCTGGCATCGCAACTGCCCTGTAATTCACAGGCCATCGTTCAGGATCGACGAGGTTGACGACGTACTTCTGGTCGGTGTGATTCTGCTGGGTGCCATGTATTCGGCGAGCCAGAAGGAGCGCAGCATGGCGAGTACGATCATGGCGTATGGTGAGGAATTCATCTTCCACGCTGTCTCATCGATCCCGAAGGGATGCCTTGAGAATCTCAAGGCCGACGATGTCCATGAAGATTTCCAAATTGTGCAGGCTGGATTCTGCATGGTTGTCGTCCAGTTCTGGACCGGGGATGCAGAGGCGAAGCAACGGGCTATGACTACTCGTTTTGTACAGGTCATCGAGGTGAGATCCGGAGTCAATCCTGCAGCACAGTGAGTTGGTATTGATTCGTGCCCAGGCAGCTCAATGCATCGATATGTTCAAGGCCGCTCACCAACTCGATGACCGTGTCAGCGAGCGAAAGTGGCTTCTGAAAGAGGCCAAAGTCAGGCAAGTCCGATCGTTTTTGGAGGAAATCACAACACAGCTAACGCAAGAGCTGTAGGACAGCGGCGTGGCTCGGCCTACTTGATTGCGCCTTCTTGTTCTTTCGTGGCATACCGACTCGAATTCTGACCTGCGAGGCCATGTACGACTTGCCTTCTATCGAGACGTTATTCGAAGCAGAACACCCTTTTGCCTTGCCACAGTTTTCGTTCCGGAGAGCATTCAATTCACAAGAAGCATTCCAGCGGCTGTTCTTGCGGCAAGGATCTCACGACACCCGCACATTGGATCTGACAGTGCTAGACACATTCATTCTGATACACAGTAAGAATTTCAACATCTGTGCAGCTCTCTTGTGCCTGACTATGTCTCGCTATAGTGCTGTATCGCTACACGAGCGACGTCTTATCCCTGTCGCTCTGTAGAGCTTTTCCGTGTGAGTCAGATGCTTTTACTACTGATATCCGACATGCGCTGGACACATGGCACAAATGCTGGAAGCACCTGAAGACACATGCACAGCAGCAGAATCAGTGGGATGGCATGGGCTTCTGGCGTAATGGCGATCAATACGAGATTGCCACTCGATTGCTACTGACCCAGTCTGGAGAATCTGAGCTGAGACTACTGCTTGGCAGCCACGTCGATAGACTGGATCTTCTCAAAAGATTGACCATGAAGCGGCCGCCCGTTTGACAAGGCTTGAGGTCGTGAGATCGCATGTGCTCCATCAACCATTCACAAAGACACTTGGGACAGCTGAGAATGGTAAAAAGTGGGGCGCGGACTCTATTCACGAAGCGACAATTGTGCTTCGGGCAACATCGCTGAACTCTAAACTTCAAAAGGCGACACAATCGAGGAAAAAAAGACAGCTACTCACCGCACAGCCTGGACAACTTGACTCTTATCAAATTATCTCAGTGCTGATTTCGACAACAGGCAGTGCGTAGCAAAGTCGCAACAAAGACAGACAAGTTCAAGATGCCAAAGACAAGCGCCAACAAAGAAATGGTCGCGCCAAAGAAGCTGAGTTCTGCTGGCAACATATCCGACATCCGCAAGCGGAAAAGAGCAGGCAGCGTCTCTGATGCGTCCACGCACAGCGACAGCAAGGACTCCAAACTCGAAATTGCAAGCGCACAGCCTTCGCTCGCACCGCGGAAGCGAGCTCGAGTTGCACCACAAGCCAAGATGCCTACCGAAGGGAAGCAGAGAGCACGCAAGACTAAACAGGATTGTTCCGAGGAACTTGTGGACATGACTGGTTGGCTGTCACCGAATTCACAGGACAGTTCGAGCTCGATGTGGCGGCCCAAGAACAAAGTGCTGGAGGAAGAAATCGCGCTCGGTCCAAGTGTCTATGCAGTAGTCAAGGCTGAGCGCGCCGCACGCAGATCATCTACGCCACGGAGTCACGTCGATTCTGTCGATTCCAACGCTTCGAGTCGGCGCTCCCCAAAGGCCCAAAAGCGAAATGCAGAAGAAGCTGGTGCCGCGCGGGAGGCGGAGAAGACATCTGTTGCCGACACGATCGCTGGAACAGGCCTATTCGCTTCAGCCAAAATTGGACCTGAATTTGCTGCGCTGCTCTCTGCTTACGGAATCTTGTGTCCGTTCAAGATGAGTAATGGCGAGATCTATGACCCCCTCGCCGCCCGGCCGACCACGAGCACCACAGAACTCCGGAGGATCTCGTGCGCTTCGGCTTCTGCAGGTAGTCTCGTCATTGACCAGATCCAGAAGGGCTATGAGGGAATGCTAAGGACGCATCCGAATGCTGAGGCTTGGCGCACGTGGGAAGACGAAGTGGAGAAGGTTCATGTCGCACTGGACGATGTGGATGAGCTGAGCCTGTGAGAGGTGTCTCGGCTCTTGACGATACATGGATAATATTGTGGTAAGCTCCGCCGATGCCGGTCTGAGCTTGATGACTGCACCGAAGCTTCGGGTCTGGGTGAAGAGACACGAAAGCTGAAATCGATGGGCGTGATTGAAACTCATGGAAGCGCGTTCATGTTCATCGCAAACATTCGATAGCACAAATGGTGCTACGGAAATTCAGAAGAGCAAAAGCTTGTCAACGGAAAAATAATAATTCGCATCAGTCGAGCTCGCTCGCAGGTCTCCTTCTAAGCTGTCAGTCCTCGATCCCATTCCACAAACCTGGCCATAACCCAAGCCTCATACCTTCACCTCTTTCCCTTCTTCCCTTCTTCAAAGTCCTTCACATATTGACCCAAATCGCTCCCATCAATCGATTCGCGGTTTTCGTCACATAATCTGCTGTCGCTCCCAGCCCATTGTTCAAATTGCCAGGATCTACACTCCCAGAATTATACTGTCTGAACGCCGCATACCAGTTCCCTTGCTTTGCAAAACATTGCTTCAACCCATCACCTGAAGCAGTACCAGACGTTCCATCGCGGATCATTTGAAGAATACTGCCTGCTGGATCCGCGGGATTGAAAGTTACGCCGTTATGGGATTGCATGAGGCCCGGGTTGCGGACGCCGTTGTTCGTCTGTAGGTGTCAGCGTCAGTCATTGAGCTGAAGCAAGTGGCATGGACAGGAAAGAGGACGTACAGTAGGAGCGCGAACATTCCCGCCAGTTTCTTGCATGATGATGCAGAGGATGACTCTTCTATCAACGCCAGATTCTTGGGATACGGTGAGGATGGAGCTTCGAATGAGAGCGATTTCCGCTTCGGTATCGTGGAGTCTCATGAGTCGCAAGTTCTGATTCCAAAGAGTATCCCAATTGGCCCACTGATTGGGGTTCGGGAAGTTAGAAGCAGGACCACTATATGGGACGAAGGACCTTGCGCCAGGGATAGTGCCATTCGTTGGTGGCGGTGGAGCAGGCGCAGGTGCTGGTGCAGGTGCTGGTGCGCTGCCTCCTCTGGGGATGTTGATTACTTGGCCTACTTGGAGAGTGTTGGGATTGATACCGGGATTGGCTGCTTGCAAGGCTTCTAGCGAGACTCCATTCTTTTGAGAGATTGTCCAGAGAGTGTCGCCGGAGACGATCGTGTACTTCGTCGTCCCGGATCCTGGGAGGTTGAGAACTTGTCCAACTTGGAGGTTTGAAGCAGCAACGCCCGGATTCGCTGCTTGGAGTGCATCGACGGAGAGATCTAATTTCTGGCTGATCGACCAGAAAGTGTCGCCAGATTGAACTGTGTATGACATCTTGGGCTACTCAGAAATTCGAATCGGGAGGGAGAATCGACTTCTCAATGACTCGAGTCTGAATATCTAGGGCGAATGGGCAAGGGAATTTTTACTACCCGGCAGTCAGAAATCCAACTCACAGCAATCTGTACCGAATGCCTACCTTCGTCCTCAGTGCCTTTATTCAATTTTCTTTGTTGTCTACATGATCTCCGCCAGCGCAGAATAGTTGTTCTGATGTACTCAACATATCTACTAGATCCCGCCGAAGCCGCTCCTGTGAAGTGATGCAATATTTGAGAAGTTCGCATGTGCTTATGCAGGTTAGTCACGAAAATGATGTCGATTGTCTTGGCGCCTGGCAAGAAAAAGAAAGGTGTAGCTGCCCAAAGCAGTCCAAGACCTCTTCATCCTTCCGCCTGGACCAGTGGACTGCGAACAAGTCATGAAGAGATGCATGGGCAGGATTTGCGATGTGATTCAACTGAGATGGTTTCCAGGATTATCATCTCTCGCCAAAGCGAAGTGGCCGTTCCTGCATGTTGGCATCTTTGAAGTTGTTGCTGACGCGAATGCGACAACCGTGTCCGGACTAGCCAACTCATCACTGTCAAAAGTTTCTCGCGCCATTGTATCAAGATACTCGCTTCATGGCGACTGTCGGAATCCCTTGGAGAAATGATTCGACTCAAGAGCCGACAATTTGCACCCATTGGGGCCTTGCGGAGTGCCACTTCTTGCCCGCAGCGGCATCGACTGAAAGGAGATATCAAGAACATGGCAGCTGATATCTTCTTCAACCAAAGGTTTCCCCGCTGTCCGAAAGATGTCGGTAAGAATCTGGTCTGCGGGATGTCAGACGTCGGAAACGACCAGGTGAAGTCGTGGCCAAGCATCCGTGTTCCCTGTCACACAACAGCACCGGTCCTCGACTAGTTCGACTTCATCTACAATACTTCTCATCAAGATCTCTCGACCTCTTCAACATAATTGCCATTGGGGTTTTTGCTCTACGAGGTAGTCCTTTCGTGCTGCTTGAGAAAGCCAGTCGCCGCAATGAACATATCGGCGCGATCACGCATTTTGAGTTCGTCCTCAGACCACCACGGGCGCCGACGGACCATTCGCAAGAGGCAGAGATAGCATGGGCCATTCTTACAAGGGCTCTCGGAAACACCAATCGTTGTCGACTCCCACGTGTTCCACCTGCTTGGCATTCACAGTGCAGGGCTACTGACAATTACGGCCACACCATGAGTGAGGGTAGATTCATCGCGTGCCTTCGGCGGTCTAGACGGAAAGCCATCTTCCCCAGAACAGTTATCTCCCGTGTGGTCCGGCTTTGCTACAAGCCCGGCCATCCTCTGACCCACTGAGGCCAGCCGACAGAGGAAGTATGAGGTCAGTCAATCCATGTCTAGTGGCGTTACGTGGAAAGCGACTGGCCACGAAACAACCAGACAGGTATGTTAACGGGAACTCAAGAAGTTCAGCAGACTTTCTGGCGCCACGAAGAAGAATGGAGCCCGCCAGTGATACCATCTTTAATGCAGTAAAGCCTCCAGCTCTAACAAGTGAGCCTGCGTGTGTCTCAAAGACCTTGGAGACACACCACGCCCAATTGGGCAATCGCAGAGAGTGGAAGGAGTTCGGCACATTCTCACGGAATACCCTCATCTCGTTGAATCGAGAATGGGACACACAACTGCGCCTTACTCATCGAGTCTTCGGAAAACGAGATGTCCGGTGCAGCCTCAACTGCGCTGCAAGATGTGACAAGACAAATGTCTATATAATCACAAGTCAACTCCATGCCCAATACTTATTGGATCACAGCAAATTCAACCGCAGAACCAGTCGCGACCTCACCAGCTAGTTCCCTACGACAGGAACCATGCAGCTCTCTTGCATCATCACCTTCCTTCTGGCGGCATGCGCCATAGCTGCTCCTATTGGCCGACCAGTCTACAGTACGAGCGCGCAATAACTGTCATGCTGCAGACATACTAATGGTATACCTACCACAGAGCGAGGAGGCTTCGACATCGTGCTCAAAGAACGAGATAACCCATCCCCAATTGCTCTCCTCGAAACCCGTAACAACGACGATCTCGATTCATGCAAGAATCCTCATCCACTGACGGAAGAACACAAATTCGGATCATGCGCAAAGGACAAACGAGGTCGCTACTCGAAGAATTTCGGACAACGATCTATCACCAAAGAAGTGGTTAAGCGTAATGCTTTTCGCAGTCGAGAAGATACCATGAAGCGTGATGCTCTGGCTAAGCAAGCAAGTTACAAGAAGCGCGTAGCTGTCGATAAGGGCAATTCATTCAACTCCCCAGAGAGTGTGAAGCGCATTACTCGCGCAAATGTCATCAAAAGCTTCGCGCGTAGCTCTGAGATTGGTGAATCTATCCATCGTCGAGACGCTTCCAGGCGAAGCATTAAGGATTTTCGGGCTTTGAGGAGGAGTAATATGAATGGACACTTTATTGTTTGAGATGGCGGGGGAAGTGCGATCGAAAGGGCGTGCGAGAACAGATTTGACTGGCGGTTTTTTTGTTCAGAATGTACGCGTGACCTCAAGGAAGTCAGTCTATGACTCTACACCCATGCGATCCTCTCTCCTCAGTCTGTTTCAGCATGCCTGGATCAGTTCGACCAGTTGTTACTCGCCGCACCGACTTTCTCACTTTCCTCGACATCCTCGTCGTCACCCAACAAATCCAACGCCTTCAGCCACTTCTTCGAGGCTGGCTGCAAATCACGAATCTCGTACTCCTTACCCAGGACATTGTTGCGTTCCCATGGAAGATCACCCAATTCTGTCGCCGTGAAGTAGTGAATGCCCGAATCCTCGTGTGCAGTCATGCCGTATCTTCCTTCAGTCAATGCGTGGTACACGTCACTCATGCCCCAAGGACCCGAAGCGCCTGGCTCATCTGGTTCGTTGATAAAGGTGTGGGTAAAGCCGAAGGTGCCAGGGCGTACAGTGCCAGGACTTCGATGGATCTGAGGAGGGTCGGAATAGCCTCGATCAAATTCATGCACATATCCGCGGCCGCGACCCCAGCCGCGTCGAATCGCTGCGCGTTCCTTGCGGCGTTCCTCGCGAAGCTCGGCCTTGCGAGTTTCGGCATCTTATGGGTAGTAGCGCTCTGGTCGATTCATGCCAAAGGGCTCACCGCCGTACCGATCCTTGTGCTTGTCTGCCTTCGTGGGTTTGTACTCTCGCGGCGCGATCATCGGCAGAGCCATGTTCGCCATCTGATTGATCAGCTTTTTCCATTCGCTTTGAACCTCCAGCGTCGTAAATGGCGAGGCTCTTAGCGATGACTTGCGGATGAAGGCCTCTGCGACATTCTCGTCGAAGATCTCCAGCTCTCTGCCAGTTTGCGAAGCTTCTACTGCGTAGTTGCACGCGTTTCTGAATGAGCTGGGCAAGTGAACGCCATGAGTTGAGTCTCTTGGAACGATCTGATCGCCTTCGTCCTCGCTGTCGGTAACGAGATTCCATGCAGGGTCTTCTTCAGCATCGTAGTCCGGATTGTCTCAAAAATGAGCCCAGTGCTTCTCTCCCAATTGCTGATATGTGAGCCACTCACGGAATATGTTGTGAGCGATCTCCTGCACATGCTCGAGGTGAGTAGAGACATGAGCGCTGGAAAAGAAAGCTGTCTTGACCGGTTTGCCATGACCGACGGACGCATACATTGGAGCCGTGTCGGGTATGTGGGTCGCCAGCGCCAGGGCCTGAACGTGCTGGCGCAGACTCTCGATCTGCTGCTTCTGGTTATCTCGAATGCAAGCAGCCTTGAAGGCGTACTCAGCATCAAGACCCAGCCTGAAAGTGAGATCATCCAGAGGGCTCCCACTGCCAATGTAATGGCGCATCGCATCGGTAAAGATCTCCTCGCACTCGAGCTTGCGCGCAAGGGCGATGTGAAAGTGATAGTTCTTTCTCACATCCGTCCAGATACCATTCTTGTTGAGTAGCAGTTCTTGTAGGCGAGGAGCGATTCCAGCCAGCAGATCGTAGAGTTCGGCGTACGCTGCAATGTCGGCAAAGTCTTCGTACTCACGCAACTCGTAGACGTGCTCTTTGTACAAGAGCTTGAACATGACTTTGTGGTTCATACGAACCCTCTGGAGATATTCAAAGGCAGTTTCGAGTGTCCGGCCTTTCTCGTCCCACGATGACTGGTTTCTGAAACTTCCCAAGTTGTGTCGACGATGTGTGAAGCCATGTGCATCGCTAGAGAGGTAGAACACCGAGATGCTCTGGTCGTGCTCTCCTAACAGAACATTGAGCGAATACGGGTCGGAAGATGGCTAGAGCAGCGTTAGTCTAAATGGAGTTGCATCGAAGGTAGCGCTACACGTACCGTCTTGTTCAATGTGATAGTGCGTGCCTCCTTGTTCAGCACAAGGTAATACTTGAGTATTTTCCGACTCCTGCCCGACGGTTCATGCTGAATCGTAGTTGCCATTCCGCCCCAGTCATTCTTTTCGCTCGCTCCGAAGAAGATAAGAAGCACGACCCAGGACCTCGCTGTTCAGAACCAAATGGCGCTCCGGATCGTCATCGAGTGCAATGATTCGGTCGCCTTCCTCATAGGCGAGCTCACGCACATATGAGATCTCCTGCGGTTGCGTCTCGGACTCGTACACCAAACCAGGCGCCATGTCGATTGGATCGAAGCTCGAGGCTCGAGGCTCGAGACTCGAGTCGGTGAGTATCTAGGAAACAGTCGGTGGGGACAGCTTCAATGCGCGGCTGCAATATAGGCGAGTGGTAGGTTGGGTGGTTATGTAAGGCGGTGATGTTGTGTAACTGGTATCGAGAAGAAGTGGTCGAGGTTGAAATGTGGTTCCAAGCTCGAGTGGAAGCTGGCATTTTATGCCGCAGAAGTGGGTCAACTTGGGTGAATGATGGCTTGGGCTGTCCGAGTTGAGTACAGACACAGTGAAAGGACTGTGAGTCACGAAACCCATTTTTCACCTGTTCACTGCGCTTGTGATCAGGCATGGGCATGGTGAAATAGCGGTAGGCAGCGCAGTGTGGCTGTCTGCGCCTCACAAGTAGTTAGGTCGAATCGTTTCCAGCCAGAGGAGAAACGACGAAGGTGTAGTCGGTGAAAATCTCGAAGAATTGGTATGCTGTCTTACAAGTTCTGCCCATGGCGTGGCCCTCTGGATCTCGGTGTATACTAGACGCAGATTAGCATATAGAAAGATCAGTGAAGAAGACCACCGGTTCTCGCAAGAGCATGACCAGAAAGTCAAGAGAAAGAAGGAGACGAGAGCTCGACAGCAAGCAGCGTCAAACCACCGCCAGCAAACATCCAACCCGATCCACAAACCTTTCCCACTGAGGTGAAACAATTGTTACAATGCACTACCCACAGACACCTGCCACCCATCATACATCACTCGGCTCCTCGGATCCCTCACCCATCCCACTACTTCTTTTCGCCTTCTCCTCCCCAGCAAGCGGCTTGCCCGCCAAAATTTTCCCTCTCTGTCCCCTTCCAATCTTTTCACTCGCTTCAACTGCAGTCTCCTTCTCCACCTTCCTCTCCATCGTTTTGGTGACCTTCACAACAACCACATCCGCTTCCTCTCCATCATGCAAAACATCACCCTTCTTCAACTTCTGCTCCAACTCCCTCGTCTCCTGCTCAGTCCGATTCTTCTTCCTCTTCCAACCAGTCTTGAACAGCTTGCCCAACTCAAATCTCGGGAAAGGATGCGCTTCTGTATTGAAGACAACGTCATTCAGCGGAAGAATCTCTTCATCAGTGAAAAGTAAGTAGAAGTACTTCAACGTCTCGGCCAACCAGAAAGATTCCATATTATCTCTCAAATGCACCGGATTTTCCAGCACACTGGCGACGCTGGAGAAACCTTCTCCATCTGGCACGAGAGTATGTTTGACAAAGGCTTGGAACATTTCCCAGCCCCAGTGACGATATTGTTCGTCGCCTGTGATGCGCCACATGTAGAATAAGCTCTCGACAGTCTCGGGACGTTGGAGGTTGTGCACGTCTGCGGCTTTGAAAATGAAGTCTTTCGCGACGGTATCTTCGGTCGTGGTACATTTTGCATCGAGGCATTTGTTGAATTCGGCGGGGCTTTGTGGAAGCTCTTTTGGAGAGAAATCGTTGTACATGAGCGGTGGATCATGGATGTGAAAGTGGGCGATTTCGGGTGCGAGGCCTGTCTTCGTTTGATACATGCCGATGCAAGTCTTTGTTAGCTCGTGAGCGAGGCGCATGTCTTCTTCTTGTTTCTCGGTCCAGTTCGGTCCTTTCCTGGCCTGTGCAAGTGACACGCCACCAGTCGTGGCTAGCGCAATGGTGCCTCCCATGAAACAGACGAGGTGGTCCTCTTTCGGCTCCAGACGCGAGTGCAACCCAGCTGGCCTCTCCGCGATCAGCGTGTAGTTGTTTGGATAACTATACGTGATCAGATGCTTCTTGACGCCTGCCAAGCTCTCGTCCCACATTTCTCGATAGACCGGTTCTTGGTGGGAAGTTTGCAGATATTGCTTGATGAGATACTCGTAGTAGCTGTCGCCTCGACTTCCAAGACGAATGTTTTCGCCTCGGAACGTGCCTTGGTCAGCATAGATGAAAATGGGCACCAAGCCGTCTTCAGCTTGATTGTCGTCAACCACTCGCATGACCTGCTCGGCGTGCTCCCAATAATGCGTTTCGCCAGTCAGCTTGGACAAATACTTCATTTCCAACTGTAAAGTGGTGGCTTCCGCTGTTGATGATGCGCCTCCATCAGCATGCGATGGTAGTCCTTGCATCTTCGCCAGATTCACACTCGCAAAGGGGACTCCAGACTTGCTCTCATACGCACCCAGCAGTCGATCTGCCAGATCCACAGCCTTCTCGATGTACAGGTCGTCGCTGAGCCCATCCGTCGTCGGCGCATACTTGCCCTCAAACTGCATGCTCAAGTAATGTGCGCTCAGTAATCCACCAAGCATTCGAATCGTCGTCTCAAAAGTATTCACATCGTGATCCTGGTCATATGTTAGGTTCGAATGTATCCACTGTCGTGCATGTTCCAATTCTGTCGTCAAATTCATAATCATCATCGTGTCAAGCGCATCGACAATGATCCATCCCATGCCTTTAGGCGTCATGAGCTTGCCATTGTGAGAAACAGGTTGATATTCGTCGAAGCCTGTAGGTTATCGTCAGCGCCAGCTCCTTGCGTGAAATACACCTCCCAGACAGGAGGACATACTATATGCCAATACATACCCCAGCCGTACTTTTCATACCCTGCCCAACTGATTTGAAACGCGTCTTTCACACTCAGGGCCCTCTCATTCCAATCCACCTTTTCCTTCCCACTCCACAATCCCCATCCACTCCCACTCTGTTGTTTCTGCCCGCCTGACACAGGTGTCGCTGGGGACGATGAACCCTTCGTGCCTGACGACCCTCCACCAATCCAGCTCAGCGGGCTGAGTATCCCAAACCACCAACTCAGCACAGCCAGAACTCCCAACCCGGCACCCAACGTCCTCTTCCTCCTCATCCACTGCCTCGCATTCCTGCCACCAGGTCCATAGAAATTGCTCGGTTTATCCTTGTACATGGGCAAACTCTCCTTCCTCCCATCACCAAACATACCACCGATTGTATCCCCGACTTTCTCACTCAGAGTCTGTTGCGCGTCGTGGTTGTTGGTATGCTGAAATCGTGACCTCCCAGAACTTTGCCAATTGTCAACGCTGTGTGAAGCCGCAGCAGCGCCTCCGCTAGCCGGGATGCCGTAGCCGGACATGCTGGACGACGCTATTGAGCTGCCGTGGTTCTGCGAAGCATTGGGGCTATAGTTCGGCGATAGGTGACGATCGTGATGGGATGGATTGCTGGCTCTGTTGCTGTTGTTGCTATTCAAACTGCTATTGGACGTCGAGCGGAAGAGCTGTGAAGCGGGAGATTTTCGTCGAAGGTTAAAGGGGTCGCGGTTGGTGTTCATGCCAGATGACAGCCAAATGTTATGCTCTGGTTGCTATACTACAGACGCGTGTTTTGCAGTCCGACAGCTGTTCGAACAGCATCGACAGGGATGCAGATGCCCCAAGCGACCCCTAAACCTTAGACGAGCATTAGCGCCAAATTTGGCGCCAGGCGCCACCTTCACGTGCGTGACGACGACATGGCGCAGCTACGCGATGGCTTTGTACAACAACGAACAACACATTGCGATTTGCTGCCTGATTTTCGATAACGCTCTTCATCCTCATCAAAAACTCTGTGCCTTACTCAGAGATTCCATCGAATCAAGCAGATTGACTGACTTGCTAAACAACGCCACCCGCCACAATGCCAACAGCCCTCGACAAAGCCCTCAATTCCAAGAATCTATTCGTAGGCTTTACAGCTCTCGTTACAGCAGCCACAGCTTGGTATTACTGATCCGCCTATAACCTTGTCTTGCACATCACTGAATATTCTCGTCTTTACTACTAGGTCAATCTGGGGCCAAGACCTCTTCCCCTCCTCCTCAGAACCATCCGGCAAACCAGAGACCTGGACAGAGTCCGAATTAAGAACTTGGTTGGAAAGAGTATGACATTCTCAGTCCCTTCGTCGCCTTCCGAAACTGTCGAGAAGGATCATGAGCTTCTAATGCTGATATTCGAATCAGCGAAACCTTCCAACTCTCAGCACCGAAACGCGCGAAGACATGTTGGCTCGCGTGCAGAATATCCTATCAAACATTCGACCAGCGAGAGACTGATTTGGTCGCGATGGTTCTTGCGATTCTTTTGACGAGATGTGATCCTTCCGTGATCATTCTTGCTGCGAGCGAAAAGGGAAGAGTCGAACTGTGAATGATCGAGCTTGGGCGAGGAGACATTGCATGATGTTACGTGTTACAATACCCTAAGTATGTTTCGTGAATGAGAATTTTGATGATTTTCATGGCATTGATTTGAAATCTGCTGGATTGGTGCTTGCAAGCCTAGCCACGCGCGTCTCTCGGTTGAGCGCTGGCAGCCTGACATTTGCTGAAGCTTTCTTTGATGAGACCGCAAGTCGCAAGCCCCTCAATGTCTGCTTCGGACCAATCCGCATCTTCGCCAGTATTACACAGTATCCGCATCACTCCGCTCTCAATAACAACAAATCTCCGCCCGGTTCTCGTCGTGACCCCTCAATCCTCGCCACTCTCCACCCCAGCCTTGCCTTGACGCTCGTCCTGCGAACCGGGAGCACCACCAAGCGTACTCTCGTCATCAGAGTCAGAGTCACTTCCCTCCAGCTCAGCCTGCGCAAAAGCTTCCGCAGCTTGCTGCTGCAACTTCAGGACCTCTTCCTCCTGCGCCAGCAATTCCGCTTCCTCTCTCTCCTTCTCCGCGCGCTCAAGCTCCTGCCTCTCCCTCTCCCTCCGCTCAGCTTTCTCGCGCTCCTTTCTCGCCTTCTTCTCTGCCTTCTCAGCTTTGACTTTTGCTGCCTGCTCTAGCAAAGCTGCAGTCCTCTCTCGAATCGCATCGAGGTTGCGACGGCGCGCTTCCATGTCGGCGGCATGGCTGCTCTCGGCCTTCTCAGTCTTCTCGGCCTTCTCGATTTTGACCTTCTTGGTGGTGGCGCCAGCGTCGGGAGTAGACGGTTTGGAGGCGGCGCGCTTGAGCGCGTTCGTGCGATCAGCGGAAACGGAAGAGGCTTTGGGCGTGCGCGTGTCGCGATCGGCGAATGGATTGACCATGTTGGCGGCTGCGGTTGAGTCGGGGTGAGGAGTGTCGGTGGCTTTGAGCGACAATAGATACCGCTCCTTGAGTGTGACTTTGAACTTTCCACTGTCGGCGACTTCGTTGACGCGATTGTTGAAGTCGCTGCGCAGTTTGGCGTAAAGGGATTGCGACCAGGCTTCCACTTTGGCGATGTTGTTGAAGTACGCGTTCAGCTCTAGCTGAGAAATGCCTTCGGGTCCGACTAGTTCAATGATCTCTGAAAGCTCAGGAACCTTGACGAGCTGGCGCTGGTAATCATGCTTCGCCATGTTTGTGGAGGGTGGCGGGGACAAAGCGGCTGCTTGATGTTTGCCAAGTGTGTCGGCTTCTGGGGTGAACGGGTTTCTGGCAGAATGTGCATGTGAAAGCGGGTCCTCATCTGAAGTGAGCCGGTCCAGAAACCCACTTCTACGGCGACGTTGAGCGGCTGAAGTCTTGTTGCGCGCTGCTTGTCTTGCAGAGTCGTTTTCGTGGTCATCCATACCTTCCGTGCCTCGGTTCATGGTAATTGCAGATGGTGAAGTGCGCTTTCCTTTCCCATTGTTTCTGCTGAAAATCATGCCGCCAGTCCATCCGCTGCTCCAGTCGTCGGCGAGGTTGGTGTCAGAATCAACGAAGAGAGATTCGTTTGCATTGTTCTCACTGGCGATCAGTCTCTCCTGCAAGTTAAGATTGCCTCCCAGTCGCTTGAACTTGCGCGCGTGAGGCAGAGAGCGCTCTGATCGGGGCGCCGCAAAACCAGGTGGACTCAGACCAGTCATGTCTTCATCGTCAGGTTCATATGCACCAGCTGCGGCGAAGGAGAGATCGTGAATCTCTATGAAGTCGTCCAATTGCTGTGCTGTATCCTCACGCAAGATGCAGCCGGCTTTGTTTATGGCTTCTTGGCTCCTGTAATAGAAGATAAAGCGGCCCCATGGTTTTGTTCCAAAGCGAGGGTGGACATTCCAGTGATTTCGATGTGTCTTGCTGCGCTTCTGTGGAACCTTGCGTGAATTGGTGTGCCGAACCTCCATGGCATAGTCAGGTCTGATGCCACTGCGTCGCACCGGCTTCTTGAATCGATAAATCCAACCCTCCCCCTCCATATCCCATTCTGCGTCGTCAATGCGCTGGTCAAGCTCCGTATCTTTGAGGTTTGCCACCACCTGAATACTGCCTACACCTGGCCGCTCCTCAGCTCTGTCCTGCTCCTCGATCTGCGCCAGGACAATTTTGTTCTCGTCCATACGATCTGTGAACAGAGTTGCCTCGTAAACGTCTAGAGGGGGCTGGAGCTTGGAAGTCCAGCCCTCCTTGAAACTCGGACAGTCATAGACTCGCTCGAAGTTCAAGGTTCGTGTTGCATATTGTCGCGCGCGCTTGTCTCCGATCCTCAAATCTACCAGGAATGAGCCATCAATCACGAGGTCAAAAGAGGCTTCTAATGTGGTGCCTTCAAACTTCCCTCTGACTGTTATCTGCTGGCCTGCTTCGACTGGGATGAAGCACTCGACGATATCTGGGCGCCTTCTGGCGCGAGGGAGGATGTATTCTGGCAATTTGTCCTCGTTGGCCCAGACCGAAAGTTCCAGCTGCTGGTCAGTCCCAGCGCGCTTGCCCTTCATGGTGCTTCGCTGGTGGTCAGATTGGCGGCTGGGTGGGTGCAGAAACGCGAGAGGCTTGTTCTGCCGTTGCGATGGCGGTGAGCGCCGTGAGAAAGTGCGCTTTGGAAGCTTCTGTGACTCGAACAGGTCGGAAAGGACTGATTGGGGGCGTCCTCGAGGCTTGGAAGTCAAGTGCAATAGCTTTCCAGGCACTACGGTGTCAATGTTGCGCGCGAGACCGGTTACGACGGAATCAGTGCTAAGGTGAAGCTTTCGGTTCTGCTCAGGTGCAATGGGTAAGTGATCTGGAAGTGTTCGAATCCAGGGTCGGGCGTGTTCTCCGTCAAGGGGCATCTCATAATGCCAAGAAACTTCCACACGAACAATGTCACTGTCATCCAAATTGACGGAAGCGTGCAATTCGCTCGGACGCTGTGATTCCCAGTGCTGGAAGTGGTTCTAGTCGTCCTTCCGCTGGCCTACAGCTGCAGATGTGCTGCGGGTCTTCTGAGGAGTGTGGTCAGGCTCATTCTCAAAGTGTGTTGTACAAGAGTTTCCCTATGACAACCTCCTCTCGTCGTTGAAAGCCGAAGCTGGCAGCTCAAGTAGAGAGCACACCACCGCGTCTTCCGCGCCTGATCTCCAACGCGCGAGCTGCGAGGCATCAAATCAGAGATCGTTCATGGCTTGGACGTGCCAGTGAAAAGAGCTACCGTTCCCCGCCTCTTTTCAGGTGTTTCTCTGCATGTGGCTGCTGGTGCGGATACCATGAATGGTGTATTTGCTGGCCGTGGAGTCTTTCCAGTCGTTCGGGAAGTCGCCAGTCACGGTAGACTTTCTCGTCGCTCGCCAATAGTCTTGTGCGAGCGTAGTTGAGCTCCATGCGATGCACTTCCGTCACGTTCAGGGGTTGCACGAGTTTCATGTCCTGAACGATGCACTAACATGCGTGACATGCTGCAGGAGGATGCAGAGATGCGTCGTCGCGGATTGGCCTCCAAAGCACCTGCCTGTGCTGCTGTGCCGCCTCGAAGTCGCAGTTTCCGCGACAAAAGAGCAAAACATATCTCCAGCCTTGGCGCGCCCTCACATATCACATATCATCATCACCACACCCGCAGAAGTGAGAAACGCCAATAGCAAAACATCAACAACACATTACCTCCACCGCCTGCACAAACACGCGCACAGATCGTCGCCAGCTCCGGCAAAATAAAACAAATGGGCAGCGCAAACGCTTTAAAAAAAAAGTAATATTCCAATTCTCACACCATCCCACAAGGACCTCTCACGGGTCTTGAACCCGTCGGCTCAAGACCACTAGGCCACCACACCGCGTCCGGTGGGGTGCCGAAGAGGTTCACCCCCGGGCTGCTCCACTTTTTGGGTGATTGGTAGATAGAATAATCCCGATCATTTATAAGTGCTCAGCGGAATTAGCGCGCTTACCTTGGGCAGGCTTTCGAAGCCGGGCACTAGAAGCTGACTTTGAGCGCCTTCGTGGCCTCCGCAATATGCGACGTCGATGTCACAACTCCAAGGCTCAGACTACCCAGGCACTGAGATTCTTTGCGTCTTTCAGTCTCGCACGGTGCGACGACAGAGATGCGACTCTATCGGCAACTTGCTCGCAGAGTGTTTGCACGAAGACTCAGCCGCCAGCCGTGAACAGGTGCGCACTCGTTTCTGGTGTGGCTGTTGTTGCTCAACGGCGCCTGCAATGGGCGAACAGGTAGGTGACAAAGAGCGATCGTCGTTGGAGAAAAATACAGTCGTCGGCCTGGCAGCGGCAAAATGAGCGAGCTTGCGCTGTTTCTGCGGCGAAGCCAAGGTGAGATATGGTGAAGCAGACACTTCATGTGCGCAGATCGCGTCCAGTCCTCTCGATCAAATGGAATTCCTGCCTGATGGTGTTCAGCAATGCTGATTCCAGATTCAGCTTCGGCAAAAAAGGGGGGGAAAGATGTAGGCGCCAGCGCGAGAAATTGCAAAAAGGAGATGGAGATCAGAGATCTCCGTCTACTGCCATATCAAAGCCATCCCACAAGGACCCGGCGCTGCGAGCAGGACAGCTGAGCTGAGCAAGGCGGCGTCCCGCCTTACCCCTCAGCCATCAACTGCAAGGTACCAGGTTCACCCACGGACTACTCTCCACGTTTCGGGTGATTGGTAGATATGATAATATCGAGCCAATATAACACTTCAGCGGAGTCGGCGCGCGTTGCCTTTGGCACAAAAAAAAAGGTCGCCGTCAATGCAGTGAAACTGCAAAAGACGAAGACCAGAACCAACGTCCGACAACCAAGTTCTAACCCATTCCTAAGGCCTCTTGCTGTTTCTGTAACTGTCACGTCTAAGACGAATATTCAGTTGGGCTATTAACCGTCACCGTACCGACTCGGTGGTCGGCAAAGTCGCTTTTACCCGTCGTTGCAAGTTTGAGGTTCACCGACGGACTGCATCCACGTTTTCGATGATTGGTGGAGAGGGGTAAATTTTTGACGAATATAACGGTTCAGTGGAATCGGCGCGCTTTGCCTTGGGCAAAAAAAAGGTCGCCGCCAATTGCACTCTAGCAGTGCAAAAGACGAAGATCAGAACCAACGTCCGATTACCAATATTCTTGCCCATTCCTTAGACCTCTGCTGTATGGTTGTCGAGAGTCCGTAGACTCGATCTTCAACTAGGTACTGATCGCCTTGGCGTCCCAAGCGACGTTCGCCCGTCATAGCATTGTTGAGGTCCACCGACGGACTACTTCCACTTTCTCGGTGATTGGTGGAGAGGGGTAAATTCTTATTATATGAGGGTTCAGCGGAATCGGCGCGCTTCAATTGTGGCGAGGGCGTGGCGGGGCAGCGGCGTGTGTGCTGCTGCGGGCGGCGAGAGGATTTTCCGGGTGCCGGTGCGGGACGGCAGCGAGGTGCGGGTGCCGTGCTGGTGAAGCGCACCATCTTTAGTCCGGGCGCATCTTCACGGGCGCATTCGGTCGGCGGTTCTTTGCATTCTGAGGTGTGGTGGTTTAGTTCCAATTCCAATGGGTCTTCGCATGAGCAGCCCCCATTTATGTGAGGCACAACCCTTACTCGTACGCTTGACTACAGTGATGGTTCCATGTCTTGACAGCGGACCGTAGCCCAACGCCACATATTTGAGCCATAACACTGGCGACAGGACGCACCGCGACATGAGGCTCATGAAGTTGTGCGATCTGATGAGTGGTGTCTTCCATAAGGGAGGTTTCGAGTCGCTCCTAAAACAATGACAGTGAGATCCAGTTCGGTCGTAACCTCGTCATGGTCTCGTTCGTCCAGCTATCGTCCGCGGTCTCGAAATTACCAAACCAGCTCAACTCGTGTTAAGGTAGGCCCCACGCCTCTTTCAGCAAAAGCATCTTTCCACAAGTACATTCCCAAAGGGTCATCCGACCTCGTAGCCACGTGCAGACACAGCATCCCGCAGGTACGTTCCCAATTTTCGTGCTCTCGTGATCATATCGAGTCATTCATCCTTCATTCCAGCCACATTTTCAGACCACAAACCGGAAGTTTTGCATCTGGATCAACCAGTCTCTGCCCTTCTCCTTATTCGGCACGAGCACAAACTCCTCACTGAAGCCCCTCATCTCTCCATCCTTCCTCTCATTCAACCTCACATACCCGCTGACCTGGACCCCAATGCTCACGTTCTTCTCCATCTCTCTCTTCCTACCCGACTTCGCGACTTCGGGGTCGAGAGCAGGATTGATGATTTGGCTGTTGAGACTCTGCACGTCGTAGTATGCCCATGGCATTTCTGAGTACTTGGCTTGGAAGGCATGAGGGTCGTTGGTGACATCGCCATTGTAGTTGATGATTGGGAGGTTGCGCGATGGCGTAGAGCCTGCTATTGGTGGAATATAGTAGCTGGCGATGTTGTTGCGAGATGAGGTGGTGGACAAAGTCGTGTAGTAGTTGTCGATGAAGGTTTCTGCGGTTTCGGTTGCGACCTTTGTGAGGTCTGTTTGGGAGAGTGCAGACATGACGAGCGTGGGAATGCTGTTGATTGCCTTTGCTGTGGATGGTTCTGCTCTTGTGCTGAAAGTGTCTGGGGCTTTTATTTGGCAAGGTAGAGACCGGACGTGGGGATTCCCGCTGTGCATGTGAACGTTGACGCGAGGTGAAGTGAAGCAAGGACGGGTCGCGACAATGCCAAGATTTCAAGCCGAGGAAACGCCGACAGCTTCCGGCCCGCACTCTTCGATTTTGGACCCAATGCGACGAGTTTGGAGGGTTTGAGAGGACAGCAACGTCAAGACATCACCAATTCACCCTCACGTCGCCATCAACACCGCCGCAACCATGCCTCGCGAAGTCACCGACATCAAGAGCTTCATCGAAATCTGCCGTCGCAAGGATGCCTCCTGTATGTGAGGTCCTACACCGAGATGTTTGGAGGATGTGGGGAGAGCGGGATCGAGGGCAAAATATGGCATGATGGGATTATATGCTGACGATTAATGGAACAGCTGCGCGGATAAAGAAGAACCGCAGCGCCGGTATCAACCAGACCAAGTTCAAGGTCCGCTGCCAGAGACACCTCTACACTCTCGTGCTCAAGGACAACGACAAGGCCGAGAAGCTGAAGCAGTCGCTTCCTCCGGGTGAGTTCAAAGGTGCAGAGACTTCATGTAGAACACCCGAGCTGACGATTTGGCACAGGACTCTCCATCTCCGAGACCCCAAAGAAGAACGCCCGTGGCAAGCGTGTCGCCAAGTCTTCGTAGATGTTTCGAGCATGAGCGGGAATTGAAGGAGGCATTGGCGTTCTACGGAAATGGCAGCATGAAATGAATGGCATATCTGCGAAGGCCCGATAATGGTCGGAGCCGCGCAAACCAAGAGCTAGAAATATGAACAAACCCAATGAGTTAGGCCGCGTGGAATGGCAATGGCGACTTCAATCCGTGATCACCACATGCCTTCAATTTCTCCTGGTCTGACTTGCCGAATGCAAGCGGCGAGCATGTCAACCGGGAAAGTGCAATTGTGGACGGACTACAAGTGCCTCAGCTTCCGAAATGCTGACTGCACCTTACAACCCGTCCTAGATTGAGCGCGAACGAAGAGGCCTCTGACATTGCGCCTACGAAGACACGGGCGAAAATGATTGAATAACCTCTGACAGACTTCTGATTTTGAGCACAGCCACACGAACCACCTGCAGCGTACAATCATCTCCAGAGCACTATCCGGCTCCGCCTGCCGCCGATTCAGACGAGTCCCGGCAGTAAGCTAGAACAGAATCTCAGGTGCTCGTTGACAGTCTTAGTGTTAAATGCGAGAAGCTACAGAGGACGATCGTGTGAGGATACACTTCAATTCACGTCGTATGCACTGCCGAAAGCGCCAAGTTGTTGAGCTAGAGGCCGAAGCTTTGCCGCGTTACACAACATCAGCTACGGTACTACGTCTGTCCAGCCGAAATCAGAGGTAAGCCTGTGCTTTCTTCTCTTTGGACGAGCATTTCAGCATCCCTCTTCATACTCCAAATGGCAGAATCACAGCTTCATCACTCCACGATACAGGATGCGCTACCGAGCGACTGCCTTGAACGAACCACAGATAGAGCAGACAACCTGCCAAGCGAATGTATAGATGACTCGTCTTCATGTACTCACACAAAGACTCCGGATTCCTCGCTCTACACCTCGTTGCCTCCAGGCCACATTCGCGTTCTGCGGCTGCAGCCAGCTCGCTTATCAACGGCCCCTCTTGTTGGTACTCTCGAGGTCGTCCAACTTGAAGGCGAAGTCCAACACGAAGCTCTTTCTTATACTTGGGGCACGACATTTGGCGAGACTGTCGAGGACTCAACGGCCAGGCATCAGGCAATGCATGACCGCGCCTTCTCCACACAGCCTTCTGAGCCCGGGAAGATATGCTTGCATGGATTCACTATTTCTACGACTGCCAATTTGGGCCTCGCACTCAGAGAATTACGGCAGTCCGACGAAGCTCGAGCCCTTTGGATCGATGCTATATGTATCAATCAAGACGATCTCGCGGAGCGTTCAGCTCAGGTGGTGCAGATGGCGGAGATCTTCACACGTGCGAGCCGAGTCGTCGTCTGGATCGGCGAGGACTCTATATACCGTGACGGACAAGCTTTCTTCCGCTGCTGTCGCAAATATGAGAAGATTATGAAATCAAGATGGAGTAGAACTTGGCGAAAATCTGCCTTGAGAGTTACGTCGACGACCTGGAAAGTGATTAATCACAACTTCCATAAGAGCATGCCTCATTTGCTGGATTCTGTGGTCACATTTGGTATCAATCAAGATCACAGGGCGCCTTTGTTGTCGTGGAGGCCCAAATATCAGAATGATCTGCTCGACTTATTCATGTCAAGACGTTATTTCACCCGCCGATGGTGCGTGCAGGAGGTGGCTTTCGCCACAAAAGCTACAGTGCAATGTGGTGCGTCGGAGCTCCCTTGGTCAACCTTCAGCGCCATTGCTGGTGGGATCAATAGACTTCGCTATACCACGCTCTCAGCACTCACCGAGCTTGAGGACTTGTCCAAGGACGCAGCCTCTCTTCTCATCAGCTTTTCGGGGCATCAATGCTCAGACGATCGTGATCGCATTTACGCCATCGCCAAACTGCTTCAGCTTTGCGAGGACTGTCCGCGATTTGTGGTAGACTATGAACTGGATTGGGCAGCCGTGTGTATTCATTTCGCCCGAGACTACGTCATGCTGAATGGATACACTGCAGCGTGGAACATTCTCAAATTAGCCCAAAAGCGATGCGACCCTTGGCCGGAAGACAACCGGCTGCCCGATTGGGTACCTAGCTGGGTGCCTAGTTGGGCCTACAGTCTTCAATTCTACTCCAGTGGCATCAATCGTACCGATGCTGTATCATCTGAGCAACAGTGTCGCGCAGCTGGCCGCAATCTTGCTGTGACTTGTGACGACCATAAGATGGAAATTGATCTGCTGTATCGTGGCCGAGTAGGCGGGTACGCCGACGAGCAAAACCAGCTCACGAGCGATGACTGTGGCTACGGGCTACCGCCGGAGTATCGGAGTATCATTGAAAGCCCTGAAAACATGGTTTTGGTGTTCAGACGTTGTGTTGAGCAGCCTATGGTTTTCCGGATCAAAGGCTATGTTCGAGAAGGGCAGTGGGAGTCGTTTTGCGACATTGGGGAAGAAGAAATGCACAGTATCACCATCGTCTAAGATCTCGGACAAGACTCACGCCATGCAGAGGCGAAAATGCTGATTGCATGCTTCCAACAGAGCTTGGTACGAGGGCCAAATTGGCGTGCCGTGGCTCTCAACCCAGCTTTACCTTACAGCCATCCGCATTCGACAAGATTAGTGTGAGATGCTGCTTCTCCGTTCCAATGAGCTCCATTACTTCTCCTGCCGGCAGTTCAATCATCGGGAAGGCCTGTACAACTCGCGCAATCACATAAGAAGTCAACATGAATCCGAAGTCTTCTGTCAACGAACATCAGTCACTGCATGGAAGAAGCATCGAGGCCACAACTTACTCCCGAGACACACCCTCGGTCCTCCATCGAAAGGCAAATACGCCCATTTGATATCTGCAAGCTCAGGCCCTTCCCAACGCTCAGGCCGGAAACACAATGCATCTTCACTGTATATGTCTCTGCGGCGACGCATGTGGTAGACTGAATATGCCACTGGCATATTTTCGCGTACGAGGAGGGCCGATTGGCCATCCGGGCCCCCTCCATGAGGAAGATGTGTGGCTCGTCGGCAAAAGCGGGTGTTGATCGGGACGGGTGGATAGAGTCGAAGGGCTGAGGATTGTGAGTATGGCGCATAGGAGAGTGAAGAAAACTATCGACTTACTCTCTTGGATGACATTGTGAAGATACGCCATGCATTGGATCTTTGGCCTCGTGATGGTCGTGTCGTTACCAAGGATTTCTTCGACCTCTGCGCGAAGCTTCTGCAGCTTTTCCGGGTGCCTGATTAGAAGACGACTGTGGACAAATCAGCCGCGTCGATGGAAGAAACCCATGCTACTCACAAAGCGTACGACGTTGTAGTCGCTGTAGTATCACGACCAGCAATCAGGATGTTCTTGACCTGGTCTCGGAAAAGCTCGATATTCCCATACTCTCTATTCATGACGCTGAGCAAAGTGTCCGAGTCTTTGGCCTGCTGAGAAGTGTCGAACCAGAGCGCGGCTTGCACGAGTTGCCCAGTAGAGTCTTTCATCGTCTTATACGCCTGGAAGACCCCTCTCGGCGCATACAAGAACCACAAGTCTCCCAATTTCACGCGGGTAGCTGTGACCAGTGAAGCTTTATTGAACGCCTCCGAGAACTCATCGCCGACTTCGTGGTTGACGCTGTCTACCGGTTGATGCAACACCATCGCAATGGTTGCATTTAGGTTCAGACGAAAGGTGAGTGGTTGCAGGTCGATGGTGCCTGGAGCTCTCGCCTTCAGCGCGGAGATTAAGTTTTCGACATGTTCTTTGAAGCCCTCCAGGTTGTGATAACGCATTCGAGCGAAGTTCCCGCGCAGCAAGTCGCGCGAGTGCTTCCAGGCATGATCGTCCTGAGTAAAGATGCCTTCGCCGATCATGGCTTTCATGGCAGCATTGCTGAGCCCAGGTGGAAGTCTTCGAAGCGAGTGGATAGTATGGTTTCGATATTGTCGGGATCCATTGTTGCATACCCGTTGTCTGCCAGAATGGAAAGCTGTACAGTCGGACCCAGAGCGTGGAAGTATTGATCAAACATGGCGAGGAGCCTCTTCTGTTTGCTGGCTTGCCAACCTTTCGTGAGGACGTCAAGCGCCAGCGGCCACTTGTAGGGCATGATCCAGGTAGCTGGTTGGCAGTCATGCTCTTCGCTATAACGCAGATCGGCCTGCGAGGTAAATCAGCTGTTGTCTTTGAACCATAGACGTCTCTTACCTTGTGCTTCGCTGCAGCCTCGAAGTATTTGTACGCAACATAGCTCATGATGAATAGGATGATGGTCTTGGCCCATATTGGCTCAAAAATCGTATTCGACCCCATCGAAGGCATGGGAGAAGGGTCAATGTGATTCCGAATGATTATCGTATCTATAACGCGGCTGGAGCAGGAGCAGAAAGGCCAACACGACTTTGAATGCGGGTCGCTCAAGGCTGGCCCCTTGCATGAATCGTCCTCTTGGTAGCAAACTTCATAAAGCGATGTATGAGGATGCTTGAACACAAGTTCGTCTCTTCTTCTTGCCAGATGAATGCCTTGTACATTCGTACAGAACTTTGCAGAGTCAATAGGCAAGAAAGATGATAAAACTCATACTACCTTTGCGTTGCGGTGTCGAGTTCTGCCATCGATGACCACTTTTATGGAGTCCTTGCGTGGATGAAACATGTCTTCTCCAATGTGGCACAGGGGCCGACTTGTGTTCTCGTCAAACCTCGACCTGACACGAACTGAAATTCACGAAGACGGTATCGTTGAAGCTCGTTCACTCTAAGGATGTCATGGATCCTTTGCTCAGGACAGGCTGTAACATCGTGCTGTCTGTCAGGCCAAACAAGTTCTCCCTGATTAAAGTGCAGCGACTTCATGAAGGGTAGGTGTTGAAAGCAGACATGCTAGAGAAAGAACCTATAGCTTGAGCGAAGCTGGTGTCCAATGATCAACATAGTTGAATTCAGTATGTGCGTCGGAACTGGGATGTATCAATTTCTTCATCACTGGCTTAGAGGGTTTCACTCACCGGCGGAGGCGTGCTGTGCAGAACTCGGTCAATCAGTCAGGGCTTAGGGAGCAGATCAAGTTGTGCCAGCATGGAAAGTGTCTTCTTCCCCAGTCCTGAGGCTTCAGCAATCACGCGACGAAAGCCATGTGCTCGTCGTAGGCATGACGGATCTTGGCGGTAAAGATTACAAACAGTACCAGGCTCCTCGCTTGCCAAGCCGAAGTGACATACAGGGAGAATAACGAGCAATCAATGCTTCACGAGTCGTTCTTTGCTGTGGTGACTGTGTGATTGACCGAGCAAGATCTCTCGGCCACTCCCAGTATGTGATCATTCATAGATCGATTATTCGATTGACAAGCTGGACGTTTTACTTCAACCCGTAAGCTTCAGCAAGTTGCGACTTGTATGCAAGTACAATCTGGCTTCTAGCCTCAGGTGTTCGTGGGGTACCAATCTTTGCATGCGCAGTGTTTGTCAAAAGTAAGCGTATATGAATGAGGTGGCCCTGTTCCTCGCGGTTGTACAAGGCATCAGCTCAGCCGAACAAGCAGGCCAGGTAGCCAGCGGGCAAGTTTCTTCCAGCACTGACCTTGAAGCACCAAATGATGCGAGTCAACAACAGCTGCTGCTATGTTTGGCAAATGCGACTCAGTGGAAGCTCTTGTGTGATTACAGACGAATACAACCCGATCCGTGGTTACCATTGCTCGTCTCGGGGCTGTCCAGGGATGTTGGCCCGGATGTTCACCTCACTTTCATCATCGAGCGTGATAGGTGATCAATGGTAGCAGAGACTGCTATCAATGACAGTATTGATGACCAGATATTGTTGCTGGGTGGATGTCCAGGCCACAGAGCATCGATGGAGCGCACTGTAAGCCGTAGGCATGTGACTACCATACAATTGGTCGTATTTGAGGTGCCGCCGATACGATGACTGCACGATCTTGTTTGCTACTTTCTCCTTGCTCCACACCGCGCCGGAGGGGTTCTCGCGGCCGCTCTGCGCGGTGCTAGGCTTGCTGTAGGCACTGAATACCCACAGTGATCATACGCATGCAGTGCCAATAACTGCACAGCATGCACTGCACTCATGCACATGAACGTCAGGGATTCCATCGACGCATGCCATGGTCATTGTCGTTGGTGAGACGAATGGTCGCCCGCATCTAGATATGAATGGTGCGACGTGCACGTAGTTGATAATCAACAGCCCGGTTAGCAGTGTGGCAGAAAGCCGGATCGTGGATCCCGCGTCCATATCACGATCCGGGTAGCCGGTATGTTCTCAGCCTGCTCATGAAGCAACGCGATCGCGTACCACTGCTGCTTACTATGACAGAAGCAGGGTCGCATATGGTTCGTACATGGATCTGAGCCCTAATTGCTGTTGCTTTCCGAAACGAAAAAGAGTTTCCAAGAGCTGCCAGGATTTCCGCTCCATCATCGCAGCAACGTGATTCTCACACGAAGATGCCGATGGCGAGGGAAGGGTGCCTGGCCGTGGCTGAAAATATGGCTCAGAACCTCATTTTAGATCGTTCGCGATGCTTCATACAGTGAAGACTTCAACATGACGTCCACATGGGATCTCCCGGAGTTGTGTTTCACTGGACAGAACAGTGATCAGCGGAAACTGAGCATCGGCAATGTAGGGCGGGCTCTGGGCTTCAGAAATGCAATCGATGCTCACGATAAGTATGGCGAGACACCAATGCGTGAGCTGCACGACCGCATCATGATGCTGGATGGACTTTTCAACCGCGCGACCACTGCCGAATTGCGAGAGTTGACTACAGTCAGGAACAAGATTGAGGAAGTCTTCCACGAGTTGGGATCGCGCATCTGGCCAGAAACAAAGGATCGCCTCCTGTGGTTGGTGAGCGCATCCGAAGTGAGTCGTGTTGAGTACCCGCAAGATTTGTACTACGATATCCCTGAGCATCGCGAGCTGTAAGTTTCTAATGCCTTGTTCGGGTTCGCGCTGACAGTCTCCAGATTGCGGCCGTTATTTCACGCTTGGATCGTGTTGTGCATCATGACACTTAAGTTGAAGAAATTTGCTCGAAGCGCATACCAAAGTCTTGCAAACCAGGGCGGTAGCACGATCGCAATCCTTCCCAGACCGCATCACGAAGAGGTCGTCCATACGCAGCCCGCTCCCGCTGTCCAGCTATGCGACACGGGCATTGACGAGCCACAGCAAATCGAGTGGATCGAGCGCTGGCTTGCTGAGTCTGTGATCGAGGTTGCTGTGACCGCTGCCGGCGAAAGCAGTGACTTCACAGTCTCATTGGCGGCTTGTTACTCCCCAGAAGATCTGTTGTCAAGAGTTGAGGTCGGACTGCCTCCCTCATTACAGGCGTCCGGCGGGCGAGTCCGCTGCCTGGACGTTTTGTTTGGAAGTACGGGTAGAGCTCCCATCACGCCGACTGCTTGGGAAGAGTATGCCCGACTCGTCTGCGGGATGTTGAAGTTGGGATTGAAGCGTGCCCGCGGGAATGTTGAGTGGGAATGAATGGCTAGGCATCGGTGCTGTGGTGATGTTGGTATGAACAATTCATGTCAATAATCGAAAGACCATCAAATATTGACTCAGCCGAATGTCAAGTGTGAGCCGAGGCTAAATTTCCCGAGTGGAGCTCAAGCTTCATCGTGCACTGCAGCGCAAGTCTCCCCGGCGGGACCTGCATATGCAGCGGATGTGCTCTCGTCTGTGCTGCACTTCTTTGTTGCATGAGTGATGATCGTCCTCGACGCGTCCGCTCACCACCTCGCCAATGGCCCCTGCTCCCTAGCACCGCCCGCCCCATAGACGAGATCGTGCACAACATGTCGGTCGCCGGGAGGAGACCGGCCAGCAGCGGCAGCGGTGGAGGAGGAGGAAGTTCGGGCACGACGGTGGAGCTGGCGGTGTTGCCGAGCCTGAAGAGCTGTCTGGTCAATTTGCCGCCGTCACTGGTCTCGCTGCTGCTGAACGCGAATACCGTGGCCCAGAATGTGGTGGTCGAGTTGCAGTATCGCCAGGCGCAGCCGGTTGGAGCGGATGGCAAGACGAAGCCTATGACGACACAGTCGGTGTTTGTGGGCTGGACGGGCATGCAATCGCAGTCAAGACCTTCTTCTGTGATTGGAAGAGAAGGTGTCAGAGGCCCTCAAGAGAAGGATGTGGCTACAGTGGAGATCGATGCAACTTTCGCCAGGCGGCTAGGTCTCAGTGGAGGCATGAAGGTAGGCAGCGAACATAGAATGAGCTCTGCATGAGATACAGACTGATAAGGACGGTAGGCCAATGTCTTGTTGCACATAGACCCGCCGCAAGCTCATACAGTCAACATTGAGCCCTTGACGGCGACTGATTGGGAGAGTCAGTATCACATATTCCCGAAATCGAGATCTGGTTATGCTTACAATGTTTGCGCAGTCATTGAGCTTCACTCATCGTTCCTGGAGATGAACTTCCTCTCCCAAGTGCGAGCCCTTCCCAATCCAGCAGCCGGTCACACGCATCCTCTCACGCTCCACCTCACGCCGACTTCCACCGCAAACATAATAGTCACATCTCTCACCCCTCCGCCGGCGAGCACTCAGCCCTTCGTAAAGATATCCCCAGATGCCGAGGTCATTGTTGCACCAAAGACACGGCAGTCACAGAAGCAGAGCTCTTCCAAGGACAACCGAAGCACTACGAGTGCGGGAAGACGCAGCGCGGGTGGGAGAAGCTCCGGAAGCCAAGTGCGCCATAAAAGCGAACGCGAAATAGAAAAGACTCGCCCTCCGATCTTTCTGCGAGGTGTGACACGAGCGCTTCAGAATGAGTGGTTCGAGGACGGCGGCGATGACATGAAAGATGAAGGCCTGCGGATCTGGCTGGATCGAGAGCATTTGCTTTCCAAGACACTGAGAGGCGTGACTTGGGTGGCGGTCTCTGTGATTAAACCAGCAGGGTTGCAACAGCCGGTTGATCCGCAGAGTGGACCTACACCAGACCAGAAGCCTGCTCAGAAGGTGGTTGCAAAGTTGTCGGCATGGGATGATGCGCCAGATAGCAGGCATGTTGCACTATCTTCGCTGTTGTGCGCAGTGCTGGACGCTGAGGACATCGTTGGTGGTATCGTGCGCATCGACCCTGCTCCCGCGCCACTTCCAAGGACTGCTTCAGCGCTCAAAGATCCTTCAGCGCAGGCAAGCAAAGAGGCGATCGTCAAGAAGCTGAGACTTACACCGTTCCTACAGACAGCATCTGAGAAGAAAGCTGCAGGCATCAAATTCGGCGGCGAGTCAAAGTCGGAGAAGGAGAACACCGCGCAACAAGTCTTCAAAGCACTCTCGGCAAACAAAATCCTCGAAGGGCCTTTGACTGATGGCATGTACCTTCCGGCTTCGGACAGCTGGCCAGGTGGCATTCTGGACTTCGAGCCCGCACCTCCTGGAGATCCTTCTAAACCGAAGACGAATTGGTTCCTGGGAGCAGAGCGAAAGCTCGATCTCTCAGTACAACAACAGACCTCGAACCAGAAAGGACCACAATGGCCACCTGGGGAAAAGTTACCACAAACTATACCGACTCTAGTTGGTATCGATGGTGTGATCGAACAGACGCGGAAGAGCCTACTGCACACCTCCTCAGTGCTGCTGACTGGTGGTCTCGGGTCAGGCAAGACGTCGCTGGTCCAGCTCCTGGCACATCAGCTCCGTAACGAGTATCTCTTTAATGTGATCTACTTCCCTTGCAGGACCATGATCAATGACGATACGCGAGTGAAGACCGCCAAAGACCACCTTAACCGCGTCTTCGCATCTGCTTCTTGGGGAGCCCGTATAGGCGGCAGAGCACTGGTGATCCTGGACGACCTCGACAAGATGTGCGCCGTAGAGACCGAGCTTGAACAGCAGAGCAACGTCTTCAGCAAACAAGTCAGCGAGCTGCTCTGCTCAATTGTACGAGAGTGGTGCACAAGGGACTCGGGCGTGGTCATGCTCGCTACGGCGCAAAGCAAAGAGGCTGTCAACAACATCGTGATTGGCGGGCATGTCGTTCGCGATATTGTGGCGCTCAAGGCACCTAGCAAAGATGGCCGAAGAAAGGTCCTGGATCTACTTGTCAAGCAGGCAAATAAAGCTGGCAGCCGCGACGGTGCTGAGACTGTTGTTAAAAATGGCGGGCAGCTCAATGCTTGGATGGAAGACTCTGATGGCGAGCAGTCTAGACCAACGTCTGCTCATGGACCAAAGGAAACTGCTGAGGAAGACAATCCGGACTTGGATCTTCTAGAAATCGCTGGCCAAACCGATGGATACATGCCTGGTGATCTGGCTGTTCTGGTCTCACGTGCTCGAAGTGAGGCACTTATGCGTGCAGTCAATGAAGAGGTGATCTCTGACGAGGTGCTTCTGACTGACGTTGACTTTACCGCTGCACTGAAAGGCTTCACACCCGCGTCGCTGCGTGGTGTGACACTGCACTCCTCGACAACCACATTTTCCAGCATCGGAGGATTGAAGGAAACGCGACAGACTTTGCTGGAGACACTGCAGTACCCAACCACATACGCACCTCTCTTCGCCAAGTGTCCTCTTCGTTTACGATCTGGTCTTCTGCTTTATGGCTATCCAGGATGCGGTAAGACTCTGCTTGCATCAGCAGTGGCAGGTGAATGCGGACTCAACTTCATCTCGGTGAAGGGACCTGAGATCCTCAACAAGTACATTGGTGCTTCGGAGAAGAGCGTCCGAGACTTGTTCGAACGCGCAGAAGCTGCAAAGCCATGCGTTTTGTTCTTCGATGAGTTCGATGCCATTGCGCCCAAACGTGGTCATGACAGCACTGGCGTCACAGATCGTGTCGTCAATATGCTGCTAACGATGATGGACGGTGCAGAGGGCTTGTCTGGAGTCTATGTTCTGGCTGCAACATCTCGGCCAGACTTGATCGATCCAGCTCTCCTCCGACCTGGTCGTCTGGACAAGTCTCTCATCTGCGATATGCCTAATGAAGAGGACCGACTTGATATTCTGCGAGCGACAAGCGACAGGCTGCATCTCCTTCCGGATCTCACGAGCGAAGATAACACAGGACCAGAGTCCATGCACGAAGTAGCACGTCGCACCGATGGCTACTCTGGCGCTGATCTGCAAGCCGTCATGTACAACGCTCATCTGGAAGCTATTCACGACGTCCTAGGCCCATCCACCGAGAACGCCACTCTTGAATCCGAGAAGAAGAGTAACCGAAGATCTGGAGGCAAGAGCCACGACTTTAGCTACTTCAAACTTGGGCAAGTAAACGTCTCACAAGATAATTCTCCCGCCGCTCTCGCGCAACAAGCAGCCGAGCGAGCAAATATCGCAGAGAAGCTCAAAGCTCTCCAACTCGCTCGCAAGAAGGCCAAAGCGGAACGTAGCGCCGCACGCTCCTTTGTCCCTGCCAGACCAAGCAGTGCGCTGAGCCATCATCGCAGCTCTTCCGCCCATTCAAATCAACGACCAGGTTCGGCTTTGAGCCAGACCGTTTCTTCCGGTCATCAGACAAATGGAGACAAAGCCAACGATGAGCCTGTCATCACGTGGAAACATCTGGAGAAGAGTCTACAAGAGACGAGATCGAGTATTAGTCGACAGGAGAGGTTGCGACTGGAAAGGATTTATCGTGAATTCGTGGTAGGGAGGAACGGAGATATGCAGGATGGGCAGGGTGGGACGGAGATTGGGGGAAGGACGAGTCTGATGTAGGATGATGGTTTGCAAAATATCATTCCTCTATTGAAACATTGCGCCTTCTGGGGTTCGTCACAGATGTCTTCGAGATTCAATCTCACCACAACCCCAACCAGCTCCCACCAGTCGACTGATCCTCCAACTTCTCACCTTTCTTCCACGTCGCCTTCGCAGTATCCCACTTGGCAACGTTCTCCAGCTTCGGCGGATTGTACCTCCAACCCGCATCCATCCAATTCGGCAAGCCAACCACTGTCCTCGAATGGCTGAAGGCATCGAATCCTGCTTTGCCGTGGTAAGCACCAGTTCCACTCTCACCAACACCACCAAACGGCGCTCCCGGAACTCCAGCATGGACAGCGACATCATTGATCGTAACACCACCACTCGTTGTGCGATCAAGCACATAATCGATTTCCTGCTGCTTCGTAGAGAAGATATACAACCCCAAAGGATGCGGCATTGTAGCGATCGTCGCTACAGCTTCTTCAGTCGTGGCCTTGAGGACTGGAACAAATGGCGCGAAGAGTTCTTCCGACATCAAAGAATCTTCTGTCGTGACATCTGTGATGATAGCCGGATGAGCGAATTTCGTGGAAGCAACGTGTTCGCCTCCGTAAGCAATTTTGCCGTTCGTCTTGCTCAGCAGGTCTGTGACGCGAGTGTAGTGATTATCGGAAATAATATGTGCGAGCCAGGAATCATCTTTGAGCATTTCTTTAAACCAGGATTGCAGACGAGAGACGAATTCGTCGTGGATGGAAGGATCAACGAAAACGTGGTTGACATTGAGACAGATCTGTCCAGCATTGGTGAGTTTGAAATTCGCGATACGTTTCGCTGCGAGGTCGATATTTGCGCTCTTGGTCACGATAGCGGGCGCTTGTCCACCGAGTTCGAGGACTGTTGGCGTCAAGTGCTTTGCTGCTGCGGAAGCGATAATTCGACCAACTTTGGCACCGCCGGTGTAGAAGATGTGGTTCCATTTATGTTCGAGCATGAAACCTGTTTCTTTTGCTCCGCCTGTTGCGACGCGGATGGCGGAGGGGTCCATGTATTTCGGTACGAGATCGGCGAGGAGAGATGAGACCGCTCCAGCTAACTCGGAAGGTTTCATCATGATGCAGTTTCCTGCTGCGATGGCTGGAACTACAGGACCGAGGAGAGTGACAAGAGGAAAATTCCAGGCGCCGATTATGAGGCAGACTCCAAGAGGTTCTTTTCTCAAGTAGGCTCCGCCGAATCTTCCCATGAGGATACCGGCTCCTTCGACTGGTTGGCCTTTGGCCCAGGTGTCGACGTTGTCGAGAGCTTCTTTGATGTCTTTTTTGACACCGCCGACATCGTACATGCGGCATTCAGCTTCCGTGCGGTTGAGATCTGCTGCGAAGGCTTTGACGATGGCATCTGTGTTTTCTTCGATCAGCCACCAGAGCTGCTTCAGCTGCCATTTTCGCCACCGGATGTCTTTGGTCTTGTGGGTGGCATAAGTGGCGTTGAGAGTGTCGTAGGCTGACTTGAAGTCTTGCTGGGAAGTGTATGTGGCCATGTTTAAAAGCACCTTGGCGTTGAAGGTGGAAGATAATGCTATTCTGTAAGACTTCAAGTTGACATGTCGTTTATGATGGTAAGCTGTGAAGGATGCGCTAAATAGCTCGGTAGGTTACACACGCCCCCACTGTTCGCCAAAGCTGGATGCGAGTTGCTATACGAAGTGGGTAATGATCAGTCGTTAGCGCCATTCCGTGAAGGAAGCCACGCTTGTGATTGTGGAGCTCTACTTGTCAATACTCGCGACGTCGCTCTTGCATACCTCCTAAGTCCGCCTCATTGCATGCGAACGCATTGTGAAAGACCAAGCCCAATTGTGCACACATCTTGGCCTTCTAGCTTGCTCCAGAGCCGGAGAGGGAGACTGCTCGAGCAGCATACATAAGTTGCCCATTGTTGATATCGATGTCCACAAGTGCGCATCTGGAAGGAAAGAAGCTGGGGTCCACACAACGATATTCGCTGCACAATGCACAAGCAATGTATCCACGGAAAAGCTGCATGGATCGCCTTTGTGTTGTTTTATTAAGACCTCTCTCTGGGTGGCATTTCAATTGTGCAGGACGAGCTCGAGAGTCGATCTGAACGCCAGACTTCTGGTCTAAATGCTCTATCTTCTTCTCATATCACCGAGAGTACTGGTGAAATTTGTGCGATCAACCATAGCCTTATGCAGTACTTCAACGAGGCACGCACTAAGCGGGCATCTTGTTATAGATCTGCTTGCAAAGGCATTGACCATGTTTCCTTGCATAGGCACACCATAAATTATTGATGAACATTCAACAGACACAGAAGGAACCATAGAAATACGCCTCTTCACATCGGTGCAATTGCGCCTTCACCTGCTGTTACACAGCGTACTTTGCTTCGATTCCGACGCGACTATAGCAAACGCTTTATTGTAGACATTGATTGAGCCGATTGCTCAGATTGTTGCGGTCTCGTGATGGCGTGTACAAGTGCATGCTTTTGTCATCTGGTAGCCTCGATTGTAGTTCCAGTAGTCACCGTCCACATTAAAACGCCCTCGATTCGATGGTATGCCTTATTTGTGCATTGAAAATCGAAGATTGAGAGGCCATTGCTAGCTCCCTGAGCGTCATCCGATTAGCTGCGAAGTCGTCCAAAGAGCAGAGCGAACTATGACCTACATTGGCTGATTTACCTCATTCATTGATGGGGCAGGCTCGAACGCATTTGCCTAACTCGTTGATTGATGTGCAACATACACCTGTTGAGAACCAGATACCCTGCCAACACCTATGACAGCTTTCCTCATTGCAACCGCTCGCGCAGTTGATTGCATATCTTTCTTCCGATTCGGCGTAGACAATTGATAGAAGAAGGGCAAAGATGAGAGTGAACTTCATGGTTGCAAGTGCAGTAGAGTTTGGCAGGACAGTTCGATGAACGGAGGTAAAGGTAGGAAGTTCGTACGCAGCAGCAGTAGCATATCCGTAGAGCATTTTGTAGATCGAGTCCTTCGAGGCCCTGCGTAAGAACTTGCCGCGACACCATGCTAGCGGATCAGCTAGGTTTCTGGCGAGGAGCTCCGAGATAATGGCAGAGGATTGAACACAGTCGACTCGTAGATAAGTAAGCACTATTGCGTTTCGGCCTATAGTCAAGTAAAGGGGACGTGTATATGGCCTGCGCGTTCACGCATCGGCCGCATTTCGCTGTTTCCTTGCGGTGAGTGCTCTCGAGGCTTGTCTGTAGCTGTGCTCTCATGTCCTCAACCCAACACTTTCTTGTCATTGTCAGGGAAACACGGAGGAAGGGGCGGCGTGTTTGTCGTTGGTCATCGAGGCTGTATGTTTGTCTCGAGACCGGCGCTTTGCTGAGATGTCAATGCCTCCGCAGCCTCGCATGAGTCTAGAAAGCTTGATAGCTCCAAAGCGTGGTGATGCTGCTGCCTCTGGTATGATGGCATCACGGTCACCATGAGTCCCTCGTTCGACAGGCGATTGCGTCGATCACAATGGACGTGAATTACGAACTGAGGAGACTGAAACAGGCGGATGGTTCTAGCGACGGGCCTGAGAAGGACATCGAGGGCTTGATTGTCTCTCCAAAGTCAAAGTCGGACGACCGGAGGCACTTTTTGTCTCGAGAACGACAGCTGAAGGTCGTATCGGTGCCATGTTCACAGAAGCAACAACAACCATTGGTTCGCTAGTGTTCCAGCCCAAGAAATGTCCCAGGTATGCCCTACGAATGCCCTAGGGATGGGAGGGCATGACGGGGCAAGAATGAGGCGTGAATCGATTTTTATTTTCGGGCCCGGTCGTCAACTTAGGGCAGTGAGGCACTGACACGGAAAAGTTTCGTAGCTCATTCCTGTTTGAGGGCAAGCTTCCGCTTTCATTGGACTTCGTTTTCTCCGCGAGTCATCATGTACTTCTTGCGTCCCGATGCGATCCAATATAGACCACATGCGAGTACACAGATTCCGAAGATAGCAGGAGCCCAATTCATATTCTCGATATTTCCCACCACCGGTACATATTGAGGAAATAAGAACAACAGAAAGGTTGTGCATGCCCAAGCCGCGGACTGAAATATGTCAGCAGTGATTCCGTATTCCAATCTGGCGGCCCTACAATGTAATTGACCAGCAGCCCGTATTTGCCTAGATCGAACGAGGGACGAGGAGGGAGTATCTTTCGCCCACGACAGAGGACCTGCAAAGACAATCAGCCATTTGAGCAACTCATGCTCGATGGTTGACACTTACACATATGACGGGTACGGCATATGCTATTTGCAGAGTAAGACTACCACCGGAGATGAGTGCCCAGAATGCAAGGTCGCTGAAGAGTATGAGACAGCCTAAGTTCGTCAGCAATGGTCTAAGCACAATCGAAGGAGGTAACTTGCCTGCTACAACATTCAAGAAGAGTACTGCGAACATCGCCCGCAAAGGGGTACCAAACCTGTTTGAGACATGCGAGAAATACCCTGGAAATGGGAAGCCGCTGTCCTTTGCCATTCGCCAAGCCAGTCTAGAGCCAGCGGTGTTCGTATGGACGATGATGAGATACTGCGTGGCATTTTCAGCAAGTGCATGTTATCGTTGACACTACGCTCACTCACATTGAGGCCCATGTTGACAATTGAGCAGAATGTTCCACCTCCAATTACGGATCCGGTAGTGTTGACGAACCAGGTGAAGTATGGCAGGGTTGTCTGCATCTCGTTCTGCCAGTTGCCCGTAGTGAATCCCATGACAATGGCACTCGTGAAGGAGATGACAGTGCTGATGATCATCGACCAGATCATAACTCTCTGTACCATAATCAGCGCCATTCACGAGAGGGTATGTTTAACTCACTGGTCCATCTTTGGCAGGATTCTTCATCTCCTCCACCAGATGCATTGTGCTATCGGTACCATAAAGCCCGTACATCGGCACATACATCGCCATAAAGAAGACCCATCCAGATGATGACCATCCGCTCTCATTGATGAAACTGGTGAAAACAAACTCGGTGCTGTTGCGAGGGGCCATGGCGAGGAACACTGCCATCCATACGATGAACCCAGTCATGTTGAAGACACCTCCCCATAGCGATAAATGAGGAAGGATGCTTGGCGTGAGATTGGTCACGACCGGGCCTAACAAGAACACCATATAAATGAGGAAAGTCATCCACGGCTGGACAGGAGTCAACATCGAAGGCTATCAGCGATAATGCCACAAGACTTACCTTCCAAGCGACATCCGGATACTGGTATTCGATGAAAGCCGACATAATTTCCGCACTGTTGACTGCAGAACTCGAAGACGTGCTGACCTCTGAGATGAGAACGCACCACCCAACAACGTACGAGAGGAACCTCATGTATCGTGCAGGAGCCACCCTCTGGGTATAAAATTGTTGACCTCCAGCATGGGGCCAGATTCCAGCATACTCGGCGTGAGAAGCCATGAGAAGTGTCTGACCGATGCCGACAATAATGGTGGTATAGATCATCGACATTGGTCCACCGAGCGTGAAGACATAATCGTACAAGACGATGTTGCAGGACCACGTTGTGAGAATGGTAGTCTGAAGGGCAAGCACTGGATGCAGAGAAATGAGCGGTTATGTTCTCACGCATTATCGTTGGGATATACTCACAAGTCCAAAAGGTGTGTGTTCGCCTTAGCTCTGGACGATGTCCTAGAGCCTTCAGTTGCTCATCGGCAGACATTATGCTGCCTCCATCTTCGTCACCAACAACGATGGCCGATTGCTGTGTTACCATTGCTCCTGGTGGAGCATGGTGCTTGAAAGATTCGCCACTCATCTCGCAGTGCAATTTCTCGTCGGTTGCAGCTATCGCCGTCAATGGAAAGGTTACTCTGCGACAGAATATTCATCGGTGACACTGGGGATGATGCATCGCCCTCCTTCTTGTATCTTCAATCACTCATCTCCTTTCATTCGAACGTCACAATGGCCGGACAGGAAGGTGCCATAGGGCCGCCGGCGAGACCATGAGTCGGCGAGAGAAGAAAGATAGACTTGTCGCTTAACCACGTGGCAGCCCACGCACGGCCGAATAGGAATCTGCGGTAGACGCAGGTTAAGCATCAGCCTTGGTCTTGAATAGGCTCAGCTGAGTCCTCTTTGAGCAAAGTGCTTCTGTGAGATGTCTCGGAACGATACCATCATGCTTGATAGGTGGCGTTGAAGGAAGATCCCGCTGATGTGCCAAAGTATGTCTTGACGGGATGTCGGCTGAAACGTCTGGCGAACGCAAATATGCCAGAACCGTTGCCTGCTGGCGCGTTGCACACAGGTATCTAGAACTTCTTCCTGTTGCTATTGAGCAGCACGCATTTTGCAACCAAGTTATGTTTGATGATGGCAGTGGAACACCTTTTCCACAGCGGTAAGTTAGTGGCTTCAAGCCACCCGCTACTAGCCCGACCAGCTGATGTGTACCACGGCGAAGTTATTGGTACCTCGGCCAGACCGAGAATTTGCGCAGCAGTGAGAACACACT
The DNA here is from genome assembly GCA_013365235.1 of Cercospora sesami. Lineage (NCBI taxonomy): Eukaryota > Fungi > Ascomycota > Dothideomycetes > Mycosphaerellales > Mycosphaerellaceae > Cercospora > Cercospora sesami. Next base: position 45,762 of record JAASLG010000025.1, read on the forward strand.
AGTAGAGCTGTGCAGTTCGATGGAATGTCACGTAGTAATAATAGAAAGTGCATGGCCATGATGATGTACATTGATGGTTGAGATCGGTACATTGATACGATGCGTTGAACAGTGGAAGTCGGAAAGGCGGTGAACCCGCGATAAAAATTGGTCGAAATTGAAGGGAACATGGGAAAAAAGCTGCAAGAAACGTACCTGCACATTCTTGTGAACACATTTCCATACGCAAATTTGGAACTTTCGTCTTCCGTCCCCTGCGTCTGCTTCTCGTTCCTACGCAGCCGGAGGTACGCGAACTCCCAGTGTCTGCGCCCCGAGCTTCCGAGTCGGGCGCTGGGACGAGAGAAGTAGAGAGAAAGAAGCATATGTGGGATCCATTTGGGGCGACCTGATCTCCTAGTTTGGGAAACGATACAGTAGCTCAGCACAGACAATGGCAATGTCTTCATTTCCTAATATTGAGGTGGTACCTGTAGACCGTGGCACTCGCCAATCGCGATCATAGGACTCGATATGCGTCGTATATCACTGCATCCAATCAGCTCAACGTTCACAGGGTTCGACATGCGTTGTGGCAACATTAGCCCGCAATTGAGGACGCGTCAGGCTACTAAAGACATTCTTCAGGAGTGAAAAGAGAAATTGAACTCACCCTCCGACCCCCTTCTCGCACCACTCCCAATCCACATTCCCGTGTTCACCTTTTCCGCGTATCTCTGGTCTCCCGTCTCCAGCTTCACACTTAATCGGAAGCTATACTCACTTGCCTTCACTGCGTCCGCTTCTCCCGGATTGAACAACTTCTCCATGACTTCCTTAGGACCTGTCCGCCATCCGGTAGTCTGCACAGTGATGTACGCAGGTTCAGGATCGGAAGTCTTGAGGAGGTAGTTGGTCGTGACGAATGTGGATAAGCTGTCCGGAAGGACAAGTTGGGAGTCCTGGCCACCGGGCTGCAGAAAATTGTCAGTCTATGTGTGAGGCAGAGTGTTTGAAGGGTGTGATGTTACTTCAACTGTTCCTGATCCCCATGATGCTGTCCATGTCCCTCCAGAGAATGAAATCCAGTTTCGTTTCCCCCATGGGCCTTCTCCTACCGGGATGAGAGGATTGAGCTTCGCAGACATGCGGAAGTCAAGCGCAAGCTTGGGAACTGGGAGTGTGAGTTTGCTGGCAGAGGATTCGGGTGGAAAGGTTTGTCGAAGGCGTTGTTGGTCCATGGTCACTAGAGGTCCCTCAGAAGTTCTGGGCTATATTTGCTGTGATATTGCAAGTGAAGTCAGCTCTCACTGCGATCCTACATGGGGCTGGCAGACGAGCTCCAGGCATTGAAGCTCCGCTACTCGACGTCATTCTGCTTGCTAGTACTGGCGTCGTGAATGCTAGTCAGGACCATGCATGCTGCAACTGCTAGATGTGAAGCGTCTGCCGGTAGACTAGATTAAGTAAAGACGACCGCCGTCATCGAAAGTAACACATTTTCAAACGTTCTGATATTTGAGATGAGGAGACATCTGAGGCTGTGAAAAGCACGCCCTTCCCACCCCGCATTGGACTTGAATGATCGCCGTGTCGACTGCATGGAATTTGGAATCAACTGCGAGAGTCAGCATTCTTTCCATGATGGCTCTGCGTTTGGGACCTGTATCGCCGTTTGTTAGTCCGAGCACGGAGATGGCGACGAAGAAGGTGGGCGACGTGGACGGCAAATGCTTCGGCAACGCCGGCAAGAGCCCTGATTCCTCCAAACATCCCCCAGTTCTCACCTCCCACACTCCTGGAGATGCAACCCGGCATTCTGTGTTGCAACTTGAGACCGAGAGACCGAAGCTAGTCTCCTACTGCTCATGGTATATAGCTGCAGCATAGCTGACAACTCGTAAGTCTCGTAGAGCTCCTCACTTGTCCAGATCCATCAGCCATGACGAACGCCCAACGAACCACCGCCTCTCCACTCGACATCACAGTCGTCGGTGCTGGCATCAGCGGTCTCTGCACTGCCATATCATGCGCTTTAGCAGGCCATCGAGTCCTCGTCCTTGAAGGGGCAAGAGAACTAGCCGAGATTGGTGCCGGGTTCCAGATCACACCAAATGGTTCCAAGGTCTTCAAGCAATTCGGCATTCTTGATAAGCTCGAACCGCAGGCTGCAGAACCAAGATCCTTGATCGTAAGAAGATGGCAAGACGGTAAGGTTCTATCGAATACAGAAAACTTCGGCCACGAGATGAGGAGGAAGTATGGTGCACCGTTCTGGGACCTGCATCGGGTGGATGTACAAAGGACGCTTGCCGATCGTGCGAAACAGCTGGGCGTTCAGATCAGGCTCGGAGCGAGAGTTGAAGATGTCGACTTTGAGAATGCCAAAATCGTGCTGAAGAGCGGGGAGGTGCTGCAGGCAGATCTGCTTGTAGGAGCAGATGGATTGTGGTCCATATGTAGGCAAAAGTTTCTGGCCATGCAGGGAAAGAAGGAAGACGCACCACTACCAACTGGCGACCTCGCGTATAGGATCGTACTGAATCTTGAAGATGTGGAGGATCCCCAGATTCGTGATATCATCTCGAACCCATCAGCTCAGTTCTGGATTGGACCGGAAGCCCATGTCGTTGCATACTCAATACGCAACGGCACGATGTTCAATATCGTTCTGCTTGTTCCCGATAATCTGCCGTCTGATGTCGCGAGGCAAGAGGGCTCCACCGATGAGATGCGAGCCATATTCAAGGACTGGGACCCCATTCTCAACCGTTTCCTGGACCATGTGACATCCATCGATAAATGGAAGTTGATGCATAGACCCGAGCTCGACAGCTGGATCAGCCCGAAATCCAACTTTGTGTTCGTTGGAGATGCCTGCCACCCAATGTTACCCTACCTCGCACAAGGCGCGAACTCAAGCGTTGAAGATGGCGCTGTGCTCGGGAGCATCCTGGGCGCGCTGGAGTCCAAGGACCAATTGCCTGCCGCTCTGAAGCTGTACGAACAATTGCGGAAGAAGAGAGGCGAGACCATTGTGCGTGAGACATTTGCTCAAAGGAACGACTTCCACATGCCAGATGGGCCGGAACAACAGAAGCGGGATGAGCTAATGCTTTCTCAGCTGGGCAAGGAAATTGAGGTGAAGTTCCCAAGTCGATGGCAATGTCCGGAAGTGCAGCCGTGGTTGTATGGATACAATGCCTTGGAGGAGACCAATGCTGCTTTGAAGCACCACGCGCTGCATGTGTCGTGATATATTTGAACGCATTCGTCTTGCTTCACGGCTCTCGCTGCTGGCGGTCCACATCTGCGTAGACTCGTTTGTTTGGGCATCGCCTGGTCGCTTCGAGCCGTTTCTGTTCGTCAGCGTTGTTGCAGCTTCGAAGAATCCGCGCTGGTGTTTGCTAACCATTATTTGTTTCCGACGTTGAAATACATGCCCTCGAGCTTCTTCACTTCTACATTGGTCGAATTTGGTGCAGCCCCCCGAAGTGTGCTCTCAATTCCGAAACATATCTTCCCACACCGAAGACAGCATCATGGACGGCTTCTTCAACGCTATTGGGGGAGCGGCGAACGACCTTAAACCACATCTGGAAAACGCCGCTGGGGCAGTCGAAGGCGCTGGGCAATCGGTCGCTCGAGCGGGACAAGAACATGTCGATAACTTCAACAACGCGATCGCTGGAACAGCCGAAAGGCTCAAGCCTCACGCGGAACACACCGCTGGAGTCGCTGAAAACACTGGTCAGGCAGCTGTCGACGCCGGACACGAAAATGTTGAGAACTTCAGCAACGCAGCTGCAGAGACCATCAACAATCTCAATTCTCACCTGGCCGAGACCTTGTCGTGCATCAAAGACCATGCTCGCTCGGCTATTGAACAGGCCGAAAATCACATTGCGGACTTCGACGCAGGTGCTGCGATCGAGGAGATCAAAGAAAAGCTTCAGCTTGCTGGACTCAAGCTGGAGGAATTGGCGCAAGCTGCACTCAAATTTGCGGAGCAGAACCCAGAAGTGATCGTGATGCTTACTGTCGCGCCTCTGATCCTCATATACCCAAGCCTTGCCTGGGGACCAGTGCTGCATCTGCTTGGCCTCGCTGCAGGAGGACCTGTTGCAGGTAGGTGCGGCTTGAAGCTAGTGCGACCTCATAGTGCTAATCGATCACAGGAGGCATTTTCAGCAGTTTGCAGAGCCAATTCGGCACCCCGAAAGCGATGCGCACATTTCAAAGTGCTGCCATGGGCGGAACCGGCTCACTTGTGATGGATGGAGCTGTTCGAGGCGTTGTTGCACTTGCTCTTGGCGCGATTGTTGTTCAGCGCCTGCTGGGTATGAAGGAGAGTCGCGACAAGCAAGAGCAAGAGCAAGAGCAAGAGCAAGAGCAAGAGCAAGAGCAAAAGAAGGCTGAGAAGGAGGAGAAGGAGGATCAATCGGTGCATGTTCTCGAAACGTCCAGCGAGACCTCAAGCATTTGGCAGGAAGTCATGAGACACTATGCCAGTACGACGAGCCAAGCAAGCTGCGCTTCTTGTGTTTCGCCGTCGGCGATGTGGCGACCAAGCCCAGAAGATACCTCCTAGGGTCACGGCCACGACCTCGAAATCGTCTTTTAGTCTGGAAAATTGGCTAAATCCATCTTTGCTTATGTGGCGGCCACGAACCATGTTGCATCTTTTACGATGGGCTAGACCTTGTGAAACTGTGCATAGAATCGTATTGAATCTTCTTAATGATCGTACAGCATCACTTAGCGCAACAGCAAAGATGAACATTGCTATCCCATATCTTTTGTACCGGGAAGCCCAGGGAAGAAGTCAGCTAGGGTTAGAAAATCGAGTAGGCCAATAACTCGTGCCATCCCTGTGTGTTTTTGGCAAACATGGTTAGTATCGAATGCATTGCTCATGCAAAGTGCCTTGGATGTCTTCGATGCCTCGGCATGGCATTCTGAACTGTCGAGTGGCTGCTTTGTAGGTTCGATAATCATGGTGGAGCAGGCAAGTCGAACCGGAAAGTGGAACAGTCAGCCGGGCCTCGGCGCTCCAGCTCGACTCTCTTCTGCTGTTCGCTGTCGCGGTGGACAATCCTTCGACAAACATAATCCATCGATGTCATGCTCAAACGAGCAAAGCCTCCGGGATGAGAAATGACAACGCTCAAGACCGAGACGGCAGCAAGCTGCGCAAGCCACAAATGTGAGCAAGCGTGGCTCGAATATCATTCTGCCTTTCATCCCCATGTGCAATCAGGAACACCGATGACCTCAAAGCAATCATGGGCTCAGCGCCGATCGGGACGTGTTCTCCGACAGCCTTTGGCATGGCCTCAGCTCGAACCAGATGAGCCTTTCGGCACAGGGAATCGCAGGCTGCCTTGCCTTTCCTGGCATAACAAGCACAAATGTGGCACAGACATGATAATCTATGGGGTGCACACAGGATGTGACATGACTCTGTGCCGTGTGTGCAGGCGCCTCATACATAGATCTCCTACCACTGGCCAATGGAGTTGAGCCCAAAACATCTCAAGATCGGCGTCACGCGCGAGCCGCATGCCAGATGCCGCCGTTCCGCAAAGGGATAACGCATAACTCCCGACACGTGGTTCAAACATGTCAATTCGAGATGCCCGCCAGACTCCCTGTTTACTGTATGCCAGAGGCAATCAAGCAGTACAGTAGTCAATGTCACAAGCAAATCGCCGAGCATGTGAAAGGCTTACTCAATAGGAAGCCTCCGGATACGCTGGACATCCTTCCGAAAGGGGTAGGTCATCTGCAGGAACGGCTCATAGGCGAGAACGAGGTTATACGAGATTTGTGCAAGGCTGCGAGGTATGCAGAGGACCGCCACCGTTGGTTGCTACCTCGCTGATAGCACACGCACTTTCTTCGTTCATCAATCCTTGTCGGCAGCACTTTGACATGGAGCAACGGATCAAGTCATGGAGGCAAGTATGCTTCATTGCGTTCACGGCTGTCTTCTTCTTGATTATCTTGTCGATGATCTCCATGTCGCGCGGTATGAAGCTCGGAGGTAGCGCCGTTGTTGACGTTCACTGACAATTTGGTATTGTACAGGGACATCGAGTGGTCCTGGGTTCCGCCGTGGCAGCAAAATACCACTTCGCATACTACCTCTTGGCGACAGTACGACGAGAGGTGGTCCAGATGATCGCTTTAATGCCTACCGCCCAGCTCTCCGCAATATGCTGATTGGATCTGGTCAGTCGCAAAACATCAAGACATGCCATCGCTTACTGACATGCTACTCAGGTCAATCCATAGACTACATAGGATCGCTAAAGCATGGAGACAGTCTCGACAACGACCACGAAGGCCATGCTGGTCTACTAATCAAGGAAATTCGAAGAGCGATCGCGGACGACAATATCCTGCTACAACACCCAAACGTCATCTTACTTCACGTCGGCACAAACGATATGAACACCTACTTTGGACAAGCGCCCGTGGATCCATTCGAGGAAGCACCACAGCGACTCAACACCTTGGTCGAAGCAGTATTATGTGAATGTCCCGATGCCGTTCTACTCGTTGCGAAAATCATCGACAACACACAATTCCCACAACTGGTACAGACTTACAACTCTGGCGTCGAGATCATCGTTGCACATTGGCAGGCGCAGGGCTATAAAGTACGAGTGGCAGATCATTCTGCCATCGGAGGGTGAGGAGTCTCATTTTCCTACCGGAACCATTCTACTCATACTGATCTGCTTCTTTCCAGCACCGACCTCTCAGGCGACGGACTCCACCCTCAGAATATAGGATACGAGAAAATGGCACGTGTATGGTTTGACACGATGCAAGATCTTCCATCAGACTGGATCCAACCCCTACGAGATGCCAGCCTAATGTCCACACCCGAATGTCGAGCAAAATTACTGTCCTAGGAAAAGCTGCGATCATGCCGAAGCGACACACGCTTTCACGTGCAAGAGATACCGCTTGAGGAGATGGCATTTGCCTACGTTGAGCAGAAAAGGGCGGATGGAGAGAGAGAAGGAAACAACCATGCTGCCAGGAAAAGCCAAAATCCACTGCTCAGCCTTCCCTCGCTGCTATACCCAACTGCGAGCTTCCCCATGGCCGCGAGCCTGGATCGTACTGTAGCAAAAGTTGCTGCAGCAGATCGACAGTAATCCTCGAAACAAGAAGCAAAATCAGTCTCCGAGCCAGGGAAATCGAGTTCACAGTAACTTCTACTGTGCCTAGACTGCGAGCTTTGACAGCTTCGAAATCACGAGCGGCGGTCTTATTGGCAAGCTCAGCGCCCCGATAGCCGCACTGGCACAGGAGTTTGGCTGCTCCTCGGTTTTGAATAATGGAGAACACGAAGCTGGTCGCGGCGCGTGGGTCATGGAGTAGGGCCTGTCAAGAAATGAGAGAGCGCTATCGCTTGTCTGCTGCTACGTGTGGAGAGACGACCCTATTGGGACAGAGTCATTACCAGGCATCGCGGCAAGACGCACTGTCGGATTCCGCAAATGGAAAGATGCCATTGAAGGAAGGACATTGATTGATCCAAGGAAAAGGGAGAGATGCTTTGAACCAAGCCTTCATATCGATTGTTCAAACGATAATCTATTCGAAGTCCAGGTAGCTGCCGCATTACTAGAGTGCCAAGCTGGATTCTCAGGTATCTTACATTCTCAGCTGGTGCGTTGCCACTACGCGCGATACACCCGATGCATAGCGCAATATTGAGACGCTTGTACAAGCTGCGAACCGTCTCGAGAGCCAGGAGCCATACGGACTGGTTTTGCCAGTCCCATAATCTCGACGGCCTCCCTATATGCGTGATCGTACCTAAGAACCATTCGCCTGGGCTGCACTCTTTCCAGCGGCCTTCTGCTTACTAGCCACTGCAACACTCGATGGACCGTTGAGCGCAATATCCAGCTCAATGTACTCCTGCATCGCATCTGAATCGCCGCGATCTAGCAGGTGATCGAAATACTTCCCAGACATCTCAGCGAGGTCCTGCGCTGGCAAGCGCGCCTTGTGCCGAATGTCGTCGAACACAGCTTTGATACGCTTGTGCCGTGAAGGTTCTTCTTTTGATGATGTGGGCTGGTTGAGCTCGAAATCGAAAAAGGCTCGCCAGAAATCGCTCGAATCTGAAAACCATTGCTGCTGCTTCTGGAATGTCTTGCGAGCTTCATCAACATCGCCTTTGACTTTCCATAGAAAGCGAGCCAGCTCGGCTACAAGTGCGCCACGAATGGATGGGTTATACTCGGAGCTGCTGATGTGCTCGTTGAGAACAGCGACAGCAGCATCAACGCCGTACTGGCGCCTATGCGTGTTGGCCAGCGAAATGATGGTCTCCAAGTCGCCAGGAGCAGTGGCCAGTATCGCTTCGTGAATGGAAATCGCAGTGTCCGCTTTGCCGATCGACTCCTCAAATCGGGCATAGTGCAGCCGTATATTTGGCTGAGAGATTGCGACATAAGTACAGCTCGCACGGCTGTAGATGATCCGCACTTCCTCGTTTCGCACCTCCTTCGTGATTGACGTTTGCGCCATGGTCCATCGTGCGTACCGAAACCAGAACTCTTCATAATTAGCGCATGTCACCAGGCATCGCTCGTAGAGGAACTTGGTGCGTTCGTAATCGCCCTCTGTCTCTTCGAAATCCAGATACTTTCTCCAGTTGTCGAGCTGCTCTTCGTCAAGCTCAGTAACGTGGTAATACGGTCGCTTGATGTTCTGTTCGTATGTCCAGCGTTTTGTGGTTTCGGTTTGTGTACGTTGGAAAATTTCCAGATGATATGCGTCGATGCGTGTGCGCAATTCGCGCTCGACCTCTGCTGGGTTCCGCGGCTTCTCGGCACTTTCTTGTGCGATGTCCGCTTGGAGACGAGCTACGACGTCTTCCGGCGCGACATCAGCGATTGGACGTTGTGCTGCCATTGTGCGATATCGCTCAAAATAGCGAGCATACTGGTGTAGTGGAAGATGAATTATGCGTCCCAGAATCGCGAAAATGCGGTCGTGAGAGTCCAGTCGCTCCTCGAATTCCAGGTATTTGTCCCAGAAAGGATGTGCCAGAAAGTCCAGCCCGACGCTGTCAGCAGCGCGTTCATAAAGCCTGCACGAGCAATGTCAGAGTCCGCAGAAATGATGACGGGTATAGCAAGGGTTCAAACAGGGGTGAGTGGGTGGCGAACATATTGATGATGGAGCTGGAACTCCCAACCCGAACCATGACCAACACTCCATCAAATAAACATGATCAAGCGTTTCGTGCAGAAGCAAGCGCAATGGTGCGAGCGCAATGGTGGTGAAGTGCGGCTCTGAGTGATTAAAAGTGAGACTCGTGTAGCAGCCAGCCTGTTGGGTTGGAGATCTCACCACTTCAAGTGCGTATGTGCAGCAACCCTCACAGGGCATAGCTGTCTTGGAGCGAGTGGCTCTGCGGAGTTATGGGCATGGAAAGGAAAGGGGCGCCCTTCAACTTACTCTCTGATCACATCTGCGTCGTGGCTGGTCTCGACCTTGAAAGCGCAGTAGTTGGCCCATAGATCAACTGATAGCCCTATGCTTGCGACACCCCGCTCGTAGACCTGCATTCCGTCAGCGCTAGCTCACCATGGTGACCGAGCAGCTCTCGTACCATTTCCGCAGATTCAGTCCCCGCGATAGAGAACTCAAGGTCCGCATATTTCTTCCAATAGCCGAAGAAAAGCGGGAAGCGGGCAAGGAAGCGATCATATGTGTCTCGAGTCGCAGCAATTGCTTGCGGACTCGAGTTGCGATTTAAGCCTCCTTCTTGTGTCTCTGCGGCGCGGACCAGCTTTTCCCAGTTCTCGAACTCATTTGGGTCTGCGAGCTGTTCGATTGTCAGCTCTATTCCCCATGCGCCATCGCAAGATCCGGCTCATACCACTTGATCATTCAGCCTCTGCAGTTCCAGGTCGTCGGCATAGCTGAAGTCGGCCATCTCTTTCTCCGTTGGTTCGGGCTATCGCGTTGATGCGGCGTATATCATCGAGAGGAGACTCGCGGGGTCGACGGGGGTGGTCGTAAGCGCGAAGGGCGTGCGAGGGTGTCGGCAGAGATGTCGAAGTGAGTGAGAGCACGAGCGGCAGCAAGAGCTTTCGGCTAGCAGCACTAGCGCCGGCAGCTTGCCGGGCCTTGGCATCAACACTTTGTGTTGAGAACAGCAACAACTTCACGACCAGGTTTTATGTGAGACCACATTTCGGCAGCCACTGGCCTGCTTTCGAGCTCACCACGGAAACAACTGCAAAGCGCCAGCAAAGCTCGATATCCCTTCACGCTGATGCCGTTTGCACTCGCGAAAGACGTGAGACTGTCTTCCCCCGTGGCTTGATCATGAGATTACCGTCGCCACCAAATGTTGATCTCAATGATCATCAGCTAGAATACGAGACCGACAACTGTTGCTCACGGAATGTTCTGCTGCCGCTGGCTCAACCCGCACCACGCATGTACGGTGATGGAACCATGACAATACTACCAATATATCCCTTCGGCGCAGTCTGAGGTGTACTTGCTGGCGCGAACACGACATGATACTGGCTGCAAGACGAGGGGTCGCACAACTCACCTTTTCACTTTGTTGATAGTCATGTATCGCCCGTACTGTGCTCACTTTCACGACGCTTTCAAGAAGCTTCAACAAGGCTCGTGGCGAACATATATTCTGTACTCTAAGGAGCTGTATGATACCGAAAGACATCCGAGCTCTCCTGTCTTGTAAACAGACATTGGCGACATGGCTTGCCTGCACAGCGACGGCAGCCCAACTTGGCCATCTTATGGATGTTTTCGACTGCGCTCTGGGATTCCAAATTCGCAAATATCGTCTGCGCGGACCCTCTTCTGCAAGTACGTAGGTAGGATTTGGGTGCAGGGTGTTATGGCCTTCGAAAGATGTCGGATCACGAGGTTCGAAGCATCTCCGCGCAGTCAGGCCGGCAATTCTCATTCTCCTTGGTTCAAAGACGACCGTTCTGCCTCGACTCCGGCAGATCTTCACGTTTGAGGAAAGACGGTCTGATCCACTGCCCCAAGGAGTTTCTGCAAGACCCTGTGGCGGCTTGGCGTTGTCATTTGCATGATGATCTTCCCTCCAACGCACGCTGCCGAGTCACGATGCCAGCACATTTGTGAAGACGCAGCAGAGCTCAGGAACAGCATATTGACATGGTCAAATGTGACAGGTGACAGGTGACCACGCATTCCGACGATCAAGTTCAGCAAGGCCTTCGAGACTTCTCCGTACTCACGCCAGTGTACGTTAGCGGATTGGCGCCAGTGCTCCGCGGAAGTTGAGCTCATGTACGGTTCGTCTCACGTGGATGGCGTCCTCAAGAGTTCCAAGAACTGTCGGCCGGATCTTGACACTGTATCAACGAAGAACTACTGCAGCCAAGGCAAAGTTATTGCTCGGAGCCCGGCAGGTGTGTGAGAAGTGCCACTGTGCGTAAAGCCTAGACCTCTATCAGCATTGTCCAGACGATCTGTTCGGAAGAAACTGTCAGCATATGTCTTGGGGCTCGCGCGTTTTGGGGAGGGAACGGCAATTGCGGCAGATTGATGTGCAATATTGTAGCAGACAATTTTACGGTAGCGATGCTCGCAACTCGTGAGCGGTGGCGCTCGATGTGGCAGGTGAATCGAGTGGCATTGATCGACATTTAGCCAAACTCTCGATGCACTACAGGCACGCGTCTGGCGATTTTCTCCATGCTGGCGACTTGCACATGGAAACTGTCGTCAGGCAGTTCTTCGGCCGTACACGTGCGGTCCATCGTGTGGACGAGCAAGCCGGGTTCGCGAAGATGCTCGCCTCAACGTGCGCATCGCCTGCGCATCACACACCAGGGTGTCAGCACGGTGATTCGCGCAGCGCGTTGGTTAACAGTGGAGAATCGTGTAGACGGCAGGTTTGCAACGAGAAAGCCACAGGGTGCCAAGGATCATCTCGTTGTGCTTTCTTGATTTTTGACAGTCGCATGCGAGCTCAATGACGATCTTACCACGCGGTCGAGCAACGCAATGCCTGTTGAGTGGCTGCAGCTTACGAGCTTCGCCTCTGCGCAGCATCAATGCGATGGTCTGCTTCAGGTCCGCGCTTCTCCCACGAGGCGCGGCACCGCAAGATGCTGCTCGGCTTCGGAAGGAAGACTGTGGTTGCGGTCGAGGCGGCGGCGCACTTGGGGCTTGGCGGAGAAGTGAGGCTCAAAAGGAAGAGAGCTCGAGCCACTCAGAACTCTCACGCCTTTACGAGTGACGTAGACCGCCACACCCGGCAGGATGGTGGTGGCACGAATGCCGATGTGTAGAGAAGTTCCGATCGAGTGGGACTCGTGCTCGTTGCTGCAGCACTGGCTGAGATTGAGTGGTGAATCGGATAAACCGCTGTCGCGGGCAGATGGCAGATGCGCGCAGGGCGAATCGCTGAGTGATGACATCGCGGTCTGGCGATGAAGTGGCCGTCAGCCATACGGTCGACCGACGATTGACTCGCCGGGCAGGGCGCAAGAAGCATGGAGAGCAGCAGCGCGGCTCAAGACCAACGGTGCCTGTCCGTCGGAGCAGCGTCAGCGACGATCCATGAGGCTGGACTCATGGCATTCGACTGAGCACTGGCCTTGGCCCGGTGACGAGTGGTCGTTCGGCCGGATTGCTGCGCCTCGAAGGCAGCCCACTTGCGCATCGCAAGCCCATGTTCCCAGAAAGCCGAACGCTGGTGGCCGCACGAACTGCACCTTTCCTGTTCATGTTTGCAACGTTGTGCCTCTTTACCTTTTGCTCCCGACACCGACTTGTTTGCGCGCACGCACGCCCGCTCACCCTCGACTTCAGAGCTGCGGCACACGGCGGCCACGGATCTTCCGCCACGGGCCCCGGCTTTGCAGCAGACGCCACCGCAGGATAGAGGCCACAAACCGGAAGCAGTCCACTGGCCAAGCAGTCGCAGCAGCAGCAGCAACAGCTGGACCTTCAGCACCACCGCGCTCTCACCGTTGTCCGCTGGCTCAGCCGCCACGGCGACACGGCGTCGCTGACGGCACTCATTGTCGCGGCAGCATCACCACCCGCGTGGCTGTCCGAGCGAGCATTGATTTGAGAGGTTGCGTGGCTCTAGACCTGTCCACGCGTAGCCGCTACTCAAATCACCAGGCCGGCCCATTGCTTTTCGTACAGGACGGGCGTGCGCACTGCGACACTCGAATGCGCCCTTGTGCGACCGTGTCTTGCAGTGGTCGCATTGGAGTCCTGCTGCGCTGCTGTCCAGCGGCAGTTGTGGAGTATCGAGTTTACCGCTGCGGATGAGGATACAGTAACCGGTGGGTCTGCCCGGCAGCAGTGTCCCGATCAGCGCACACGCGCACCAGAGCAGAACGAGAAGCACGCAGGCCAGCGGCAAGCTCTGCGCGGCACGTTGTCGCGCGTGCGCAGCATGTCGCGGGCGGTGCAGGTCGTGGGCGGCGTGTAGGATCGTGTCGTGACAGCGGAGACTGACGGCGCGTTAGGTATGACGATTTAGCAAGCATCGAATACACATGGCAGCAATAACGACGCGCGCGACCACCCCATCGTCTTCCGCCCTTGCCCCCACTTCCACCTCGGCCGCGCCACGCACGTCGCCGTCGACATCGCTCACGTCCGGTCCCGGCGCCACTGCCCACGGCAGTCTCGAGAACTCCAGCCTGCTGCGCCCCAGCTCGCAGAAGCCGGACCCCAGGACGAGCGCCTCGCCCAAGTCCGACCAGGTGCATTTCTCGCCGCGAGCCACGCCGCTACCGCTCACAGGCGCAGCGGCGATGGCCGAGATGAAGCGGCGGAAGCAGGCAGACAGCTCGCGCCAGACGAGTCCCAACCCACAGGTCGCAGCAATGCAATCCTTGCTAGGTACCGGAGGTATGAGCAGACCCTCTGACGCACCAGCACCCGACAAGATGAGCTCGCCGTTGCGCAAAGTGGCCGAGAAGATCAACATTCCTAATAGTAATGCGCAAGCAGAGCAGGAACAAGATGTCAGTCCAGTGAGCTTGGGCAGTTTTGGCTCGACGATAGAGGGCACCAATTCCAGCGCCGCCATGACTGCCACAGCAAACGATCAATCCAACTCAAACTTCGTGGCTGAGCCGGCAGAGCTCAATGATGGAGCGGGCTATGCATCGCACAACGGCAACCTCGCCGTACAAGACCACAACGACAAAGCCTTGTCGCTATCCTATCCCGGCCCACCACAACAGGAAGGACAGGATGGCGGTCCTTCGCGCAGTATGACTCTACCGGGTATGGGCCAGAATAGCCCAAAATCGCCAGCATCGAACAAACGACACAAGTGCCCGTATTGCGCGACCGACTTCACGCGACATCACAACCTCAAATCGCACCTTCTCACTCATAGTCAGGAAAAGCCGTACGTGTGTCAGACATGCCAAGCACGCTTCCGGCGTCTGCACGATCTA
>JAASLG010000026.1:0-66288 GCA_013365235.1 Cercospora sesami
AACCGATGGACCAGGACTGACTCGTGCCTGACCAAATAACAGTCTCCAACCCATCTGTCATTCACAGTCGTCCCTCCCTCACCTCCGTCGCTGCTTCCGAAGACTACTACTCGCTGTCCAACTCAGGCTCGTCTGGTCGATCCGTCGAGTCTGCCAATGCTCTGCACGCCTCACGACAAACCATCACTCGCTTCCAAACACCACCCTCGCGATACCGAACCCCATCACAAAGCCAAACTCAATTGGCTGTTCAACCCCAGCATGCAACCGTCACCGAGGAAGAGGAGCAGCACCGGAAGACTCCGCTGAGAGGGGAAGGCCACAGACGAGCGAGCATCGAAGAGACACCCGCAGCTCCTGCAGCTGCTGCAGCTTGTGGAGTCGTTGCAGGATCAAGTCAGCCTCATCCTCAAGGACAACTACGAAACGGCGGAATCAGAAGAAAGCCTGTGCCCAGTGCCATTATGGAAGACAATCGATCGACGAAGACTGCGAGCCGCATATCACCAACGCTTGCCCAAAGCTCAGCGGCACAAGCGATTGCTCGCGAAAGAGACGCACCCACGCCAGGCGTTGACGATACACCCTACATCCACTTCGCCCTAGATCAGCTCACCCGAGACGAAGAAGTTCGAGGCAGCCGACGATACCCTGGAGGCCCGGGCATCGAAGGCCAGTATCCCTACGATGCTTCAACAGCCGCACATTGGCCTAATGCTTTGCAGCCCCAAAAGCAGCACCGCTATGAGGAAGTGCCGCAAGAGGAGAAGCAGGATCTGGAGCAGGATATCGGTGTCCTACCTGCACCACGCAATTCCGATCGAACGAGCAAAGGATACTCACAAGTGGCACAGCCGCAGGGACCGAACTTATTCATCCCAGTCAGTCAAGCAGAGTCGCGGCAACCGCCGTTGAACTTCATCCCAGGCATTCTGCGACCTCTGGCGCTTTCTGCGTTCGTGCTAGCACTTCTGGCATATCTGATCTGCCTGATCATCGCTGCAGCATGGAGCAGAGCCAACGGAGGCATGGGTCTAACGGAGTACGGAGGCTTCGCGGACGGGAAATACTTCTTGTTCCGATACTTGCCAACAATCCTCGGAATGGCAATCCTCATGTGGCTCTTTGAGATCGTCAAGGCCATCTACCGCATCGCTCCATTCATTGCAATGGCTTCTTCAGCGTCGCCGCCTTCTCGGTTTGCGGGAGCTAAGCTGCCTCTACAGCCGCGCAGTCTACTCCTGCCTTATTTTGGTCACTTCGGTGCGCGAATGCCCACCGTTGGCACGTTTCTACTCGTGGCTTGGTTGCAGATCTTCACCATCCCGCTTCTAGCCAGCAGTTTCAACGTGCACCAGGATAGCTCCGCCTCGTGGCATTGGATTGCCGTGCAGGGCGCGATCTGGGTCGTCATCGCGCTCTACATCCTGCTCCTCGTGTTGTCCATTGTGTTGATCTACGGCGTCACACGAACAACGACCAGCCTGAAGTGGGATCCTCGCAGTCTCGCGGATTTGATCGTTCTTCTTGAACGCAGCAACGCTCTGGACGGTGAAGGCGAGACCGTGCCCCAAATCGGCTACTTCCGTACTTCGCATCGGCCCAACGACGTCTTCCATGCCTACGGCATTGCAGACAAGCCGGCTCGCAGCTACGAAGTGGAAGATGGTCGAATCCGGGAGAAACGGTATTCCGAACCAGACATGGACCTCGAAGCCGGACGGCAGCCGCGTCAGTCCAAAGAAGCAATCCTCCGCGATCACCACAGCGAAGAAAACCACGCGACTGGCTCACCACTTCCCTGGTTCTTGCAGCCATTCTTCGCGCTTCTCTGGCCAATCGTGGCCATCGTGCTTCTGCTCGCATTCTTGATCGTCTCCTACCTTCCCTCAACGGCGATCGACAACGGCTTCGATCCTCTGGTTCCGGCAGCAGTCGACACGCTCGGCTTCAGCGGCACGAACTTCCTCTACAGCTTCCTGCCTGCGCTGCTGGCTATGATCGCCTTCCTGGGGTGGCACGACATCGACCTCGCATATCGCCGTCTTACGCCCTTTGAGAGCTTGACATCCAGCACGCAATTCGCAGCCAAGAATACCACGTGGACCGGAGACTCGACTGGCAACACGGCCGAACGCACGCTGCTCACATCTTACACCGCCGACCTTCCCGTGCTCACTAGCATGAGCGCACTTTTCAATGGACACTATCGCATGGCATTCATCTCCGCTGTCACCCTGCTCAGCGCCGCGATACCCATCTTGGCCGGTGGTGTCTTCTGGGCACAATTTTACATCGCCCAACAGCGTGTCAGAATCTCCGCTGACATGTCTGCTTACATCGCACTCTCCGTCTTCGTCACAATCTATGCTCTGGCCTACCTCGCCATCTGGCCCAGCTCTTCCCTTCGCCACAGCAATCTCCCCTCTCACCTCGACACTTTCGCTGGCATCAGAGACTGCCTCTCACAAAGCCGCCTCCTCGACGATTTTGCGTTCCGCGACCCTGTCAGCAAAATCGACCTGGTGACGAGATTGCTCTCGAGCTCGACGCATCGCCAACGTAATAACATCCAACATCAGCAGCAAGACTCTCACAACGAGAAACTCCTTCCGCCTGGATCGCAGCTCTACTCTAGCCAAGCGGAAGCTGCGGCTGAGAGTAAAGTCTCCCTGGCAGATTCGGTGAGAGGATTTGGACGAGCTAGACAACAGGCTGAACAAAACCGAAACCTGCTGCCTGTTGCGGCTGATGCTCCCGTGGGAGGAGGGCCAGCGAGATATGCTTATGGGAGATTTGGAGGCAGAGATGGAAGGGAATGCGTGGCGATTGATCGCGTCAGGAGGGTTTGAAGACGAAGATGGCGAACAGTTCGATTGATGATTTTTACTTTTACTGCGATTTAGCGATGGCGCTTCTAGGGAGTTTTGTCACAACAGGCATCGGATCGATTGTTTCGAAGAAGAAACGAAGAATTCATCGACGAAGACTCGGATGATGTGGATGAAGAGACGGATGCATTGAGGAACGGGTATACGATCATGAGAAATATGCATTGAGAGGACTGTACGAGAGACGAAGATAAAGCATGGACAGGAGCCTCTGCTCTGAAGGAGCGAGAAAACACTTGAACAAACCATCCAGATAGACAAAACTGTAGCTAGTACATTCTAATTAATACTTAATCACTTGCACAAAGTCTTTTCAACCTTTCACCGAGCAGCAAGGATCTACTTAGACAGCATTTTGCGTCACGCGCCTGAACGATAATCATACCTCGAAAAGCAGGTCGAGGGACATCATCGACATTTAGTGGAATGCGAAGTAGACGGTAAGGAGGGATTCTTGCAGCAACGGTCGGTGGAAATGATAACGAATTTGAAGATGGAAGGCGAATGCTAGGGTTACTGACAATCACAAATTATTACAAGGAAGTGTGATACATGCGGCATATCGGGCATCACCAGATGAGGCACATTCACATCACGAAGGGAAAAAGTAAACTGGAACAAGTGTTGAGAACGCTGTCTCAATTTTCTCGATACGAATTTCGTTGTGAGTATCCTGACGCTCATTTATCGAGACATGCCTATCAGCAATTTGGCTGAAGCCCTCGCGACCAATGTCTACCAAACGAGGTAGGTTATCGTCTCGCGGTACCTGCCATCTCATGTCTCTCCGCCATGCTTTGATGCGAAAGTGTCGCCGGCCCCGCTATGGAGCAGCGATTGATGCGTCGGTGGAAGAAGATATCACTGCTCTTGTCGTGAAGTAGCGAGTGAATGTGTGTCAGCCGCCAGCAATCTACCAAGCATCGTCGGTAGCAGGCTTGAAGCCGTCGTCAGCCTGAAAGCCGGCGTCGGCCTGGAAGCCGGTGTCAGCTGGCTCAGCAGTTGGAGCAGCATCGCCACCCCAAGCACCGCCGGCGTCACCCTCGCCTCCCTCAGCCTCATCTTCCGAGTCATCGTCGAACTGGATCTCAGAGACCTGCTCTGGCTTCAGGTGCTCGAGAAACTCTGGAACGCTCTGGTCACACTCCATGAGGACGTTGACGAGGTCCTGGGCGATGTCTTCGTTACGCTCATTGTAGAAGGAGGTAGCGAGGCCCAAATTACCAATACGCGCGGTGCGGCCAATGCGATGAATATACTCCTGTATGCCTCCGTACATCGCGGATGGGAGGTCGAAGTTGATCACGTGTCCGACGCTGGGAACGTCCAGACCACGAGCAGAGACACCAGTGGCAATGAGGATAGGGGCAGTGCCAGTGCGGAAGGCACGACTGTAGGTGAGTCAGTAGCTGCATCAGTATTGGTGGGAGAAAGAGGACTTACATGGCATCTTCACGCTCCTTCATGTTGCGGTCTGAATGGATCGAGGTGGTCGGCAAACCCTTGTTGTAGAGGAAGTCGTCAATGAGATCGACCGTGTTCTTCGAGTTGCAGAAGATCAAGGTACGACATGGCTCAGACGCGAAGAGAAGATCGTAGACAGCTTGGCGCTTGTTCGTGTGGTCGACCTCAATGACTTCTTGCTTGATGTTCTTGTGGGCTTGACCAGCGCGGCCGACCTTGATGCGCATGTGATCTTCAGCCATGTACTCGCGGGCAACGCGACGAGCGCCCTTGGGAAAGGTGGCCGAAAACATCATGTAGACGTGATCAGCATCTTCGTTGGCGTCTGGATTGTGTTAGCAGGGATCTAAACAAGTAATTGCCTTTGTAGACGTACCACCGCCAGCAAGAATCTTGGCCATCTCTTCAGACCAATCCTCGTTGAGCATTTCATCGGCCTCGTCGATGACGGTGTACTTGACGCGACCCATGGTGAGGACATCAGGGCGGTCCATAAGATCCATCAGGCGACCTGGGGAACCAATGAGGATGTCACAGCCCTTGCCAAGGTCCTCGACCTGAAGACCCATTGGCAAACCACCATATGCAACACCTGGGCGAAGCATGGAACGGTAGCAGAGGCGGCGAGCCTCGTCGAAGACTTGAATTGCGAGCTCACGCGTGGGAACGATGATGAGGACGAGTGGCTCGGCGCGGACGCGGTGCAGCTTGGGGTCGTAGCGCGGGTCGAGGACGTTGGGGCGCGGGCCACGCAACTTCTTGGCCTTGCCCATCAATGCCGAAATGATGGGAATCATGTAAGAGGCAGTCTTTCCGCTACCTGGTGAGAATGTTAGTTGGATGATGCGAGTGGGACTGGCGGCAGGGCCATACCTGTCTGAGCGATGCCGACGACATCGTAGCCAAGCTTGACTGCCGGGATGGTGTAGGCCTGGATGGGGGTGGGCTTCTCGTAACCACATCGCTTGACATTCTCCGCCATGACGGGGTGGAGACCACCGTCTGTGAACTGTTCGTGGTGTCAGTGAGCATCTTTGAGGCGACGCGGAGGATGAGGCTTACAGTCTGAATGGGCTTCACCTTGGTGGCGCCCTCGAGCGCGACCTCAATCTCATCGAGAGTCTCTCGGTGCTTGCCTTCAACGACACGCGTCTCGGTGCCGTAGAGCATGCGCTCGAGCTCTGGAAGCTCAGGCGCAACGTCGCCGTACTCATCGTTCCACTCGTAGACGCCGGTCATGCCTTGCCACTCGCCGCTGTGGCCGCCTTGCTTCGTGAACTCATCGTAGTTGAATGCGGTCGTCTCGGACCAACCAGCCTCGCGGGCCTTTGCCAGGTCGAGCGCCTTCTGGTCTACGACAGGCGCCTCCGCGTCCACGTGAGTGTCCGACATGACTGTAGCCGAAGCTAGTCAGGCCTGAGTGCTTTCGTGTGAGGAGGGGAGAGTCAAGGGAGAAACAGGGTCGCTCAGCTCGAGAGGCTGAATGCGAGGGGTGCGCGGCGGATCTTGGGGTGGATGTTGTGAAGCTGAGGAAGGAATAGGAGGGAAGCGTGCAATGATGGAGCTAGTGCTGATGGATAGAGTGGACGTGGGGGAGATGTTGGTGTCGTCGAAGGAAGTTGGTGAGTTGGAGGCGGCGGAATTTGTCGCGGCCGTCACTGGAAAGTGCGTTAGTCAGGATTGAGTGGGGCAACAACGCACCGGCCAACTGAAGTCAGGCTCCAGTCAGGCAGGCAGGCACGAGTGAGCAGCAGCGAGCGGCGAGCGGAAGGCGCGGCGGAGAAGTAAAGCCCGCCCAACGAGAAGTGAAGGAGTCCAACGGCCAGGCGCACCATCTTTCCCAGCCACTTGCAAGGCCCAGGAGCTGTCAGCAGGAAACACCACCGGCCGGGAGAACAAGGTAAGGCACCGTCGGGGAATGCAGCCGGCTGCCTCTGAAGTCGCGTCTGTCAGCGCTCTGTCGAGCGCCTCGAGGACGACAGTATCAGCGCGCTCGATGTGCAGGGCAGCGCTGGAGCGGCGACGCATCTGCATGGAGGAGCAACAATGCCCGACAATGGGGAGGCCGTGGCCGTTGGCGCTTGACCGACATTGGAAGTCGATATGACTTGACAGTACAATGGGTTGAAGCGGTCATCGGCCACCAGGCGCAGCGTAGGGGAAGGACCCGAGCATGAATACGCCCACATGGACAAGCGGACCGCAATGGTAGAAACGCCGCGAAGCTGGTGGTCTGCTCCAGAGAAAGTCGAAGGCAGTCGTATGGAGTGCATGTCCTTGTGGACTCGGCGTGCGCACGCTACTCTTCCAGGGGACTACATGTTCAGCAGGTGCATATGCTTGAGGGCGACACCATTCGGCCGCGGGGCGCGTTTGTCGAGCATGTCCTCAAGCAACCAGCAGAATTGGGCATCCGCATCGGCCGTTTAGGACTTAGTCCAAGGATAGTCGCCAACACGTTGGCCAGGTCTGGAGCCATGGTCGATCAGGTAAAGCATCAGGCAGGCTGTAGATTTGCAAATTGTAAAGGATGGTCGACGGCGGGCTCAGCGATCGGATGGGCATTGAAAGATCTTCGACAAGCCAGTGTTCAGCAGAAGTTCGCGCTATGCAGACCTGCCAAAGGATGGTAAAAAGATTCAGTCCCAGTCCCAGTTCAAGACCTCGCCGCAGCAGCTTGTGATCTTGTTTGTATTTGCCGGATATGCCGTTTGATACGGCCTAGTGAAAGCCAAGCATGGTCAGACGCCAGTGTCCCCATTTCTTAGGGCCATCCACGCTTGCCATGTCGTAAAGAGGACCAGCCCAACGGTGATTATCGTATTTCACAGCAGGCTGTGAGTGGCTTCTCAAGCTTTCAAGATGCTTCCGGCCATGTGCTGCCGAACCATGCCAAAGTGGTTCATGTCGTGCTGTACGGCATGATACATAGAGCTGTAGAGCCTCTGACGGATCGCCATCGTTCTCTGCCCGTATGTCTTTGGGACGGATGAGCATACTGGTAGGTCGCTCCTAACGGTCGTTCAGGGTATCTGTAAAACTTGTCAGTCGGTACTGGTACTTTGAGAGCAGAGGGTAATTTACTTGTTGGAGAGAGCGATGATGCAACAAAGCAGCGCACATGTATGCCGATGCATAGTTGTCATTGTTTCTCTCATTACGTGGCAGTTGATCAGGCGTGTTGCCTCTAGTGAAGCCATATCGATTGCGGTCGGCGACGTGGTGGTAGTTGGCAAGCTTGCCGGTGACATTCAGGGACATGAGCTCCAGGATCTGTTGTTAAGAGTGCTATCGTGCTGCCAGTCGGACAGTGCGAGGTCTCCGTCTTGCCATCGCTGTCACAGATCGCGCTGCATTGCGCGTGGGGCCCATGGCGGCGACGACTAGAGCAGAGCAGGGTGTCGCCAGTAAGCCAGTGACGGTGAGGAAGGCCATCTTCATAGCCAGAGAGCCTCTGGTACGCCGCTGTGCAGCATAGCGACCGTCCAAATGTCTAGTCCAGATGCGGATGTCCATTTCACCTGAGTGGGTCCGGCGGGCGCTCCAGGGTGCCTCCGACCTGGTGAGAGCTGCCGACTCCATGCTCGTCGCCTGCTGTCACTCGTGCCTATCCGAGAGGTCAGACAAACATAGGGGGGTAATTCACTTACTCGTGTTGTGTTTGTTGATGCCGTGGTGGTGAAGAAGAAGAAGCTGAATGACAACAGGGTGGCTGAGTCTTGGCACTTACCAGGCAGCGTTGCTGCGATTGGCTTCGCTGCGAGGTTGTAGGAGATAGCTGAGTGCCATATACTCACTCACCTTTCCGTGTATGAGAGCCAGTCGCTCCCTCGACCATGCTACTTTATAGTCTTCAGATGTCAGGAGCACTGAGCATAGTCCTTGATGACCTGACAAGAGTCTGCGATCGCAGCATAGCTAGGACCGCAAATATGCAGCAACCCATGTACATGGTGCAGAAGCACATGGCGGCAGAAGCTCCGATGGCATGGCCACGCCTGGGAACAGTCTCCAGCAGCGGACAAAGTGCTCCTACCACGTCGGGAAAGAGTGGGTCGTCACCATGTTCAGGGACAGTTGCCGAGCAGAGATTACTGAGCGTGGAGGTTCACAACGGCCCACGATGCCGAAGGATAGTTGAAATCCATCAACGTCGTCGGATGTCTTCCCAAATCACGAGCCTTGACCACCTTTGTCACATTTGCAAAAGCAGACTCTTCGAATAGACACTCACAACAGCGTCGTTCAGGAAGTGTGCGAAGGCCACCAAGTTCCATCAGCCCCATCAGAAACACCTCCTTCAATGACGAAAGCTTGCTGCCGCGACAAACAAGTCATGGCGCGAGAAGCCCGGTTCCCCAGCTAACTGCGCGACGGAACAGGCAGATCCTCTTCGAAAACGGCGACAGCTTAGAGTTCGTTATGG
Organism: Cercospora sesami; assembly: GCA_013365235.1. Taxonomy (NCBI): domain Eukaryota; kingdom Fungi; phylum Ascomycota; class Dothideomycetes; order Mycosphaerellales; family Mycosphaerellaceae; genus Cercospora; species Cercospora sesami. The sequence goes on from JAASLG010000026.1 coordinate 8,782, forward strand.
AAAGAGCGCGGACACACAGTGGGATGGGATGCGGATACTACACCATAACGGCCCCGTCTGGCATCATGGGAAAATTACGTCTGCTCCGCATCGCCCGCAGTGGAGGGTGTAGATGCTGGCATGAGAGAAGGACAACAGCGCCAGCTGCACAGCACACGCCAGTCTGGTTGGGGTGTATGTAACAGACAGAAGGGCGGCGCAAGACCGTGAACGATCCGGGCAGGACAGTCTTCTGCCCGAATTGGCGAGCAAAGGCGGTACAAAGGCCAGCTCGGGTAGTAGCAGACGTGGAGACTGCCCGCAGCCTATAGTGGATAGCCTTCAAAGCCAGATGGGCCTACAGTGACCTGCCCCATGTGCAGTCTCTACGCGTTGTTTTGTGGTCGGCGCATGACGGTGCATTTCGTTGTACGCACTGACCGAGGCCGGGAAAGGCATGGCCAGCGCAGGTCGAGCGCTTCTTGACAAGCCAACGGTGGAAGGACATGTTTCTGCAGCAAGCTGCTACAGACGCAGTCAACATCTGGGTGGGTTCCTTGCAGACGCCCTAGATAACATGTTCCCCGGAATCTCTGCGCGCTCTGATTGCAATAGAGCATTACACGGCGACGGGGGAAATGATGAGATTGCCGCACTGTAGTCGGTGTCATCACAGCTCGTTTTCCCTGTACAGACCCCCATTTTGTCGGCGCTTCCGTCCGTAGATCCTCAATGTGCCATCTCGAGCCGCGACCGTCACGATACGCGCAGGCCCAATGATTGAACTTCCGTGAGTCACAGCGCTGTAGCGGGAGGCGATGTCGCTACGCCTTCGAAAAGTAAGCACTGATAATCACGGGTCAATTCTGTTCGACCAGATCAATCGGCCTCGTGGTGCAGTGGAAGCACGCTCGGAGCAAAGCAACCAGTATGGCGTTTGCCGTCCCATACGTGGCGTAGTCATGTCGACGGGTGTAATCACCAATGGTCTTCGTACCGGGAAACCCACGTTCGATTCGTGGCGAAGCCAACTCTTTTGCTGAGTTGTGCACGCCAGTTTGGCGTTTCTTTTGACGCCCTGCTTCACTCGCCCTGCTCATGCCATCGCAACACAACACGCACAACAATGCAATGCCCCAGAGGTGACAGAGATTGTTGTGAAGACCTTCAGACAGCGTCGTCATATTTGTGCGCTCGACCTTGAGGCCGCAATGCATTTTTGAGGCAGGGGCGAATACTTTTGCTTCGGAGCCTCGAATCGGACGAAATCCACGTCAGCTCCGAACAGCGATGGGTAACGAAGCCAGCCATGACAAGCAGCGCGCACCACACAACCGTGAGACGAGCCCAACGAACACCGGTATGGGCAGCGGCGCGGACGAATGCTGATAAGTATCGATTGATCGATAGCGAGCGAAGGAGCACAGGGAGGACATGGCGCTTTGATGTATCTTCAAGCCTATCAGGCCTGCAACCGCCTGCCGGCCGACGACACGCGCAGCACGAATTCCACCTTTGTCTATGCTGCTGGCCCAGCCTGAGAGCAAGCGAGAAAGAGCTAGGTGATTGGATCAATAACGGCAGGGCAGTGGCAGCAAACGACAGCGCAGGCTACTGGAGCGCGACATCCAATGCTCGAGTGGTCGATTGCGAATCAGCCAGTACACATATTCCTGGCAGCGAGGCAGGCAACTTGGTCTCACGGGCCTCTCGATGAAGTCTTTCTCCAGCAGTCGGAGACAATGCGGCACTGTCCACAACACCGGGGAGCCAGCGAGAACAGACCGACCGCTTTAGCAATATGCCGAAGCGTCATGAGAACTCCACATGAGCTCCAATGGAACCACCAGGGCAGTTGACCAAGACACAGAATTTGTGCAGAAGGGATCTGGCAGCAATTCGAGCTTCGAGGCCGAGCGCCATATGATCGCGGAGCCGTCCCTGCCTGTGGGAAGATATCGCTATGAGCAAGGAAGCAACCCTGATACTGAAAGGGCGACAGAGCACGTATGCCCCTGAGACAGACCACAAGCTCCGGCTGGTGTCCTTGAGCGTGTCAAAGCCAATACGAATGCGTCAGACAGAACGTGATCGATAAGGAGGCCGCACAGGTGAAGGCGTGCACAATGCCGGCACACAAACCATTGGCATGGCCCGGAGCATCAGCAGTCAAAGATGCTGGGCTAGAGACACGCTCTCTTAAAGCAAGACCATGATGTTGACGCAAGCTCAGGACAAGAGCGACGACACACCAGAAGAACGAGCAGAGCCAGAATTTGACTAAACCCTGGCCAAGCGGCAGCTCCAGGGATATAAGCAGGCGTTTCGTCTACAAATATGCTGCACACGGGATCTCCGTGCGGCGTGTGGCATATGAACAGCGTCTCGAGAGTGGCCAAAGTCAAAGGACGAGCAATTCCCGATGGCTCGAAGCACCTGAAGGCCGGTGAAGCTGTGCGACAATATCCAGAAGCTGTGAGCAAGAAAGGTATGACACAGGACACGATGATCTGGATCTCGCCCAACAGACGTCTAAGACAGTGTCTGGACCTGATCCAGATGCAGCGATGCAATTGCAGGAGGGGAGCGTACCTTTTTACGAGCAAGTGCTGAGTCCGCTGAGCCAACGCCGTGCTCTGCTTGGCGTCTCCAGCTGAAGGCGTAAGTCATGCTTCACTGCCGGATATAGCCGGCCAGGTAAGTGCATATCGAAATCTCTTCCTTTGTCGGTCCTTTAAATGCTACGAGGGCTCGGAAAGGTCCTTTGACAGCAGTTTATTCGAGGTCAGCACCAGGAAGTGCGAAGGACAAATCCATCTGGTCCCAGCCTCTGGGAACACGACAAAGTTGTTATCCTGGCTTCCATCATGCCTCCAACAGCTGCCAGTATTAAGGTACTACAGCCTTGACTGTATGCTGCCCGACTTATATTTCCTTCGATAAATGCCACCTGATCGTGGCGTGTTCTCTGGATGTCAAATACATGCACGAGACTGCCACCTGATGTGGCTCAGATTATGAGCAACATATGCAATGCCCTCTAGCGATACCGTGCGGAGCTGCTCGGCCAGTGCTGAGTTATACTCTGAACGCGGGACGAGCACTACGCCTTGCAAGCACTGCAACCGAGCGACATACTCCTCGTTGCATCCGTGCGAGGTCTTTGGCATGCGTCTTCGGTTTCAGCAGTTCGCATTTGCTGAATCGGGCAAATCTACGCTTCAGCGCATTTGGGGCGCTTAGGAGCGCAAGCTGAGAAGAAGCACATCGCATTGTGCAATCAGTCTGAGAGCTGAGCGCAATAGTGAAAGCTTTGAGCCTCTCCGGCTTGTATGGTTTGATCAGCGATTCCAGAGGGTTTCGGCGCGTGAGCACACGCCAACGGCATTCGTGTCCTCTTCCGCTCGGGCAGCCGTCTACTCTGAAGCTTGCAGCATCACGGTGTGTGTGACATATGGGCTGCACGGGGATTATCCAGCTTACTCCAAGCTCATTTGACGCATGCCAGCAGCACTGAGCCCAGAGCATGTGGGAAGCAACGCTCAGTGGCTGGCATATTTCGCGCCCGGCTTCAAGCAGATGTTCAGCATCGTAGTGAAGTGAGCTGGCTCTGAAGCTTCGTCTCTGGAGTTGCGGCGTCGGCCACACCAATATCCTGATGTTGGGCTAAGATCCACTCGGAGAGCGAGATCTCAATTCAATCTTCTTCCATCGCCTGTATGGTGTCTGCTCCAAAGCGGAGAGATTTGCCGCTCCTGCCAAACGCTCATGTGTCCGCCACGCGATTCATTCCGCATTTCCTGATGTGGAATCGTCGAAGCGTACGGAGCAGCTTTTTGGCCTGTTCGCTGTGGGTGTCCGGTTGCCCTCAGGCTTGCGTAGCATGCTGCTGGGGAAATGCGAACCGGGCAGCGATATTTCCAGCATGACCTCCTCTTCAGTTGCTCGCATGTGTACCATGAGCATCGGCGTGCTCAGATCCGGGGGCTGTACGGGTTCCAACGATGGCGATCGGCTACGTGTTGTGGTATCGTGCAACGGCGATGAGCTGCGGTAGTCGTGGGTCGTGTCTTTTCCCAGGAACGCTCGTTGTCAGCGATGGCATGGCGCTTCGATCTCTCACACGGCCAGTAAGGTATCTGCTGCTGGACGTCGTGGATGTGCTACTGTGTCGTACGATCTATGGCGGCATGCGGTGGTGAGAGGAGAGGAAATGATTGGGTGGCTTTCCTCGAGGCCGAGTCGATCGCGACGCTCTCCAGGATGGCGGCGCAGTGTCACGAATGGTGGTCACCGTGGCCACACTGCTCTCGGGCGTTGTCGTAGTCTGTTGCTTCGTCGATTGAGCAGGACTGGCGAACCTGTGTAGTCGGGCACGGCTCAGCGTCCAGGTGGGCCATCTTGGCAGCCCGTGATGCGACAACTCTGGATGGACGACCACAGTCCGTATCTTAGTCACAGTGTCGCGACAGCAAGACGCACGACTCCCACCATCGCGCCTGTAGCACCACTCGGGATCCGAAGTCTGGCAGTGGCAGGCTCGGGACACCATTGCTCCGCATGGCAGGCGCTGGAGAAGTGACAAGCGATACCCACCACGGGAAGCCAGTTCAAATGCACACCAATGCCATGGAAACCCCAACGATGGTACCCGATCTACAGCAGATGTAGCACGATGACCCCCGCTCTCACATGCGCGGCGTTCGCATCATGCCATGAAGGTTGTCGTCACGTTCACTAATCTAATCATCGCACATAACATTGGTACCAAAGAACAGGCATATCGACCGCAGTCCCTCCATTCTACATCGCCGTTCCACCACCCGTATCACCTCGCGATTAGCCCTGCTTCTGCTTCCTTTTGAAGAACCGGCTCGTATCGCCCATTGGAAGCGAAAATGGCAAGACTTCCGAGCACATCAGATTCGCAACCGTGTAATAGCCCAGCATACCTGACGCGAATGCAAAGGCGCCCCCGGCTTTGAGCACAGCAGTCGCCTGAGAACTGCCGTCTGCTTTCAAAAAGTAGCCGGCAGCCACGAGCGTGAAGGCTCCTTGGACTGTGGCAAAGATCCCAATGAACACCAGGTTGATTGACAGAGAGCCGATCAAAAAGAATACGTTCCAGACCGCCCACCTGCGAATTGTCAGTGGTCCGCTGCCGCTGCATCGGGCGTTGCTGAAGGTCTGGACAAACTTACATCAAGACCCAGAAGCCAAGAGCATTGTTATACTCAGCCGTATCGGAGCCGCCATACGACTCGGCAACACCGAAATATGGTGTAATGATGAAGCCGAAACCTGCGTAAAAGAGGCCGAAGGCGGCGAGGACAGTATACGAATAAGTATTGCCCAAGACCAGCTCCCAATTGGCAGAAACGAACTGTGCAGAGGGCTTCAGCTACATGCTCACTTCGTGAACTTCACCAAAACTTACCATGCCGATGCCAGCGACACCAAAAAAATTGCCGATGAAGGCATTCGTCACGCCGACTCCTCTCCACCCCATCAGCGACAACGAGAGGGTTGTCAATGTCGTGGCGAAGGCTCCAACGGCCAACGCCGTTGGACTCCCGATCTGCGACTTGATAGTAATGGGCACAGGAATGTAGTATGGATGACTGTGCCCTTTGCCATTCGTCGAGGGCGTGGAAGCATGATCGTACGCAGTCGCAACTTTTCCAGCTGCCAAGTGCTCGTAAAAGTCGGCATTGGTCGCGAGCGTCTCAAGAGTGTCGAGACGCTCAATGTTGCTGCCATTCGCCATCTTTGCAGCGGATTTTCAGTCGGCGAAACGTTTCGTCTGCTTTATCTTCGGGTATCCTGGTTCACACGAGGAACGTGGCATGAGGAAATGAGCAAGGCACTTATTATAAGAGGAGCGTGTGTGCCCAGAGAGGCGGCCGATCTCATCCCACGCCGTCCTATGTCGCCATTGGCAAAATCAACGCATGTGCTGCGAATTATTTGTCCCTGTTGAGCTACCGATATGGCGGCAGTGAACCTTAGTGTGTGCACATAAGACGCTGACATCACGCCATCTATAATCTGGGGATAGTGCGCTACACCCTTGACATCGGAATCGAATCTTCAATATGGAGTCCAAAATGCTCCAAGGGGTCGGTCTTCTGAATTTCAACTCAAGCAACAAATTGACAAAATTGTTTCTGTGTTGCTGAAGCTCTTAACCCGCTGATCTCGAACAGCTTCTCCCAGCGCCAAGAAATGGATCGTTCGCGAGATCTTTGTGGTCAAGACTGTAAGGCAGGATATCATCAACAAATGATCCCATGAAGACAACCCAATGGACCGGTGGGCTTTCAATCAACCAGAACCACGGGACGCACTCCTGCACGCGATCTCGCAGCTTGAAAATCGGCAGATGCGGTTCTGCGGCCGCAGAGCGGCCGTTCGCTCCTCGTAGGATCTCTGCCAAGCCTGTAGAACACCAATCGAGAGGATGCTTTCTCAGCAGAGGTCTATAGACGCAGGTGCTGTGCAACTGAAGGCACATAGAAGCTTTCTTCAATTGTGCCAATGCTGACAAATGGAGAGTATAAGTAGTACGTTGTTGACATGCTGAACGCGCTTGACATCACATCACAGTACAATCGCGACACTATGGCGCCCATACGTGTTGCACTCATTGGACTGTCGCAATCGGCCAAGACATCATGGGCCAGGCATGTCTTACTGAAGACTATGCTGTCTCCATTTATTGACAATATGCAGAGACGCTCACCTGCCATACTTGCTCTCGAAACGTGGACGTGCAAGATATGCTATTGTCGCACTTCTCAATTCCAGCGAGGCAGCTGCGAGACGGGCGATAGAACACTTTGAGCTTCCGTCGACAACCAAAGCCTACGGAACACCAGCAGAACTAGCAGCAGATCCTGACATCGACCTCGTAGTCTGTACGACTCGAGTAGATGTGCACTATGACACTATTCGACCCAGCATCGAAGCTGGCAAAAATGTCTTTGTTGAATGGCCGCTGGCCGAGAACGTCACCAAAGCCAGCGAATTGGCTGAGCTCGCAAAGCGCAGTGGCTCGAAGACCATTATCGGACTGCAAGGGCGAGTTGCACCGGCAGTACTCAAACTCCGAGAAATTCTTGAGAAAGGTGAGCTGGGCAAGGTCCTGAGTAGTTCTACTCAAGCCTACTCGCTCTTGGCCAGAAGAGATGCCATTGGAGAAGGCCTTGCGTATTTCCTGAACAAGAAAATCGGTGGGAACCCGATCACGATTGCTGTTGGGCATACCGTTGATTACATCCACTCTGTTCTAGGAGAGTATGAAAGCAGCAACGCTCTGACGCAAATTCAGCGTCCTGAGAAGACCATTGACGACCCGGAAACCGGAACGACACGTTCTTATACTACTGATGTGCCAGATCTGCTTGCTCTGCATGGCACGCTGCGGGGCTCGAGCACTGTACAAGCAGGTGCTAGCCTTGTGAGTCTGCTCGACGCATCGCTACTAGGTCACACTGACTTAGGTGAACAGGCAGTGCACTTTCGACTTGGCCCTCCTTTCCCAGGCACAGTGCCTTTCGTCTGGACGATCAACTGCGAAAGAGGCGAAATCCGCATCTCAAGCGAAAGAGGGCCATTCCTGCAAGCCAGCTCAAGCGAGTTTCCAGTCCCGATCGATGTGCATTACCATGGAACCGACGAGGTCAAGACGATCGACTGGAAATGGGAGGACTGGCAGCAGCCGTTGCCAGCTGTTAGTCGGAGTATTGCCAAGCTCTACGATCTTTACAGCGAAGGTCGTTTGGAGGAAGTCTCGAACGCTACTTTTGCGTCGGCTGTGAATCGACACAAGCAGATCGACAACATTTTGTATGGAGCTTAAGTTAGAGAGCGTGGATTTGCAGATCTTAGCAGCATCGAGTGCCCAGGGATTGCTTATGCAGTAGATTGCCTATTGCTTATATCCGGGCAGAGTAATTTGTCACGCCTTTGGCTGAGAGATTTTCTCAGTCACTCAAATCGCTTTCACTACTTCGAGCAGCGTCTCTCTCCTGTGTGATTGTACATTGGGTCTCCCACTGGCTCGTCGACATTTTGTGGTGGGCGGGAGACTCATCAATATTGACTGGGATGGCCGTCAATTCCAGCCCGCTAAAATTCTTCGCACCTTCTCCGTGCACGACCTGAACCACATCTTCCTTTTTCCTTTTTAGCAGCCGCAACAATGGCGCCTCACAAGTCAAAGGTGAGGATGCAAGTCAGCGTGGTCCAGAAGCTGAGCTGATCCACGACAGAAGCGAAAGGTTGGCGAGACACTCGACTCTGGGCCTGATACCTCGCGACCCTCGGCCGTCTTCAAACCCACCGGCAGCAGGACTTACACTTTCAGTCTGGCACTTCCGGGCAGTATCATCGCAAAGTGAGTGCATCCAGTATCGCAGGCCAGTTGTTGTGCTCTTCTGCGCCACGCGTTGGTCTGGTGGCCCAACACAGCTGACGAGACGTGATAGTGCTCTCACCCACGACCAAAAAACAAGCCTCGTAGGTCAGATCGCCCGCGCTTGTGCCGTTTTCTGCGTTGACGAGATCGTTGTCTTCGACGATGGCCAAGCGGAGACTCGAGCCCCGGAGCAAGGAGGATATACCGCATTTGCTGATCCCAACTTCTTCCTCTACCACGTGTTGACCTATCTGGAAACGCCACCCAATCTTCGCAAAGCTCTCTTTCCCATGCAACCGGATCTTCGCACCGCTGGAGCCCTACCGAGCTTGGATATGCCGCATCATTTGAGGAGCGAGGAGTGGTGCGAGTATCGGGAGGGCATTACTCTTCAACCAGGCAAAGGGACGAACCCCCAGACTCTTGTCGATTGTGGGCTTGCCCAGCGGGTCGTGATTCCTGCCGCAATTGAGCCCCATACAAGAGTGACTGTGAAACTCGGCGAGACCTCCCCTGATGGCTATACGATATCAGGCCAGGCCGTGGCTCCAGAAACGCCTCGAGAAGAAGCAGGGTATTACTGGGGCTACAGCGTCCGACAAGCTTCTTCTCTTAGCGCCATCTTTACTGAATGTCCATTTGATGGAGGCTACGATATAAGCATTGGAACTAGCGAGCGAGGCAAGCCACTCAAGTCTATTCTTGACGAGCAATCGCCTGCTTATGTGGAGCCGACGTGGAAACACCTTATCGTGGTCTTCGGCGGTGTTTCCGGTCTGGAAGCGGCGCTCAAGGCCGACCACGAATTGCAATCCGCTGGCGTGCGTCAGGCTGAAGAGGTGTTTGATTCGTGGATCAATCTGGTGCCAAACCAAGGCTCGAGAACAATCAGAACGGAAGAGGCGGTTTGGGTCGGCCTGACGGGATTGAGGGAAGCTGTTGACGCCAGAGCTCGCCGCTGAATGCCCATTGGTACCTGGCGGGAACATGCCTCGATGTGCCTGCGGATCTCAAGTGTGAGGAGCTTTGCAAGCTGCTTCGAAGGAGACACTTGCTTGGCCAGCCATTCTCCGACGCTCGTCTCTCCTTGCGCAGCTCACAGGTTCCAAACACCAAAGCACTACGCAACGTAGCCGGTTCGGCCAGATGCTCGGGCTTGTGGCATTTGAACTGCTGACAATAATGCATCTTGCTCACATTGCAGGCTTCCCACTGTGTTGCAACAAATGCAGGGCTGCAGCTGCCCTACCACCTGCATTCGTGGAGTGGGGCTCTCAGCTGTCTGCGACATTGCCTCCATGTCAGCGAATGGTCAAGCATGCCATGTGCATATGCTACATTACAGTTCCCCGCCTCACCGACTCTTCACCCGACCGAAGCGCGAAGATACCCGCACCATGCCCGGGCCGAGCAGAGCGTGTTTGCAAGTATCCTATACCACCCGAGGAGTGTAACGATAGCAACGCTCTTTCCACCGAAGGTCAGCGCATCCATTTATCGGCACGAACAGGAGACCACCTTCCCACTTGATGCAGCGAGCTCTGAAAGGTCTGTCATGTGCGTATTGACAAGCGACGAATAATGTCCACTGTATGTTTCGGTAGATTCTACCAAGGAGACACTGGAGCAACGGTGCTTTTCACCTAAAGAATCTGGAAAGTGATGCAACAGAGCTCGCTGAAACCTTGCCAGAGACGCGTCGCTTACACTGCATGCGAAAACGCTTGCTGCGAGGGGCTGGCAGGCATTGCACAGTGTCATTCGCATGGAATGTTCTGTGCGGCTGAGGGCTTCAATTCACGAGCTGCAATTTCAGCGCACTCAAATGTGCATCGAAGACTCGAGCACTTTGCAATATGACCTTCCGTGGAGTAGCGTCAACCACAAGCTCTCGGTATCCTTGGCATAGAGCCTTAAAACTGACAGTCATCCTCAAGATCGCGATGAATAACCAGCCCTACCGCGACACGCCATCTGTGGGACGAGAGTGCCTCACGCAGTCGTGTACCTTTTCCATTGATTCGCGCTTGCAGTACCGTTTCGAGCTTCCTTCTTTCTGGAACACTCGCCTAACCATGCCAGTATCCTAGACTGTGCATGCAGCTGGCTGACAGCACGTCCATGGCTCTTTTACCGCACTTTCTGGTCACTGCTTACTCCACTCACGTACTTCCACGTTATAAGTCGTTAGGATCCCTCCACTTCGCGAAGCGGTCTTCGCGGCGATGTCGCACGGCCTCAACGACAAGCAGAGCGGACTGTCTGAAAAGGTGAAGTGGTCAGGATCCAGCTACAGGGATTACATCCCACGGAGTCGCGGCACCATACAGCGAGTTGAATCACCAACCACGACCCGTTCACGAAGCCCTTGCGGACGTCATCACTGAGCCCGACAGAGATGTAAAACAGAGCGAGCTTCGATGCTACTTTCTGGACAGTCAGCGAGTGATGTGCTGCTTCACATGGAGCTGTGCCACAGAACATTCCCTTCCGCACTTCCCGCAATGGATCAAGCGGACGTCGGATCGCATGCGATAAGGCTAGAACGCCATGATACGACATCGGAGAACTCGCTAGCTGTGGAACAGATTGCTGAAGTATGCGAAATCGGCCCCGACGGCTCGTCGCCAAAGCTTGCGTGGCATGCCGACCACCAATTCACCTTCGCTCGCTTGTCCATCAACAATACCGCCTACCTTTCCCCTCAGGCTTGGCTTGTTTGTACGCAGTCGCACGTTCGTACGCTATACCCTTTCCGTACTCCGCAGACCGAAGGATTGAGGGTACGAAGTGTGCCATGCAGTAGCAATGATGTGGCTCCGTCAGACCCGCCCGTCCCTGTGGTTGCTCTAGCTCCTCGTGATCTGCAGCATGTGCATATGGACACTTATGGCTAGTCCGTTCTGACTCGGGTCCTTTATTCTTTGTGCCGAGCATCATGCCACATGCAGCGCCCTGTAGGAACCTCCTCAGCTGCGCTTGTATATTGCTGTCTGGCCCAGCCCTTCATTGCCGATCTCACTCCTGTCACTGGAACTCATCTTGTGGTATCGAAACCCAGCTCTAGTCAAGTGGCTCATATAAAACAAAATTGTATGCATACAGGAATCTGCGACCCACCTCAAATCAAAATGGAGACCATGGACTACAGTTTCTATTCACATGGACCACAGCAATATCAATACATGGGATTTGGTGCAGATAGCGGTATCATGTCGAGTGATGGGCTCGCAGCGGCGACTGTGAGTAATTGGATCGTTGGTATCGAGAGTTCTGGCTGACCGCGGGTCCGTTCAGAGTTACGATGCCTTAGATGCCAGCGCCGTTGCTCTCGGTGCATACGACTTTGATACCTTTGACGGCTCGATAACTTCTGCCATGTCACCACATCTACCCCACACTGGATCCGTCTCACCGCCCCAAAGAATGTCCACGTTTCAGAATGGATCTATGGACAGCGCAATAGCCATAGAGATGGATCAAGATCGAAGCCGGAGGAATAGCAGCGAAGAGAAGGAGAACCTTACGCCTGCGCAATCACGAAGAAAAGCACAGAATAGGGCAGCGTAAGACAACACAGGGCATCAATCACGTTGAGCCACCGAGCTGATCTCATTCATCATAGACAACGTGCGTTCCGAGAACGCAAGGAAAGACATGTTCGAGATTTGGAGGCCAAGCTGAACCTCCTCACCACTACGACTTCATCGTTGCAGTCAGACAACGAGCGTCTTAAATTGCTCTTGCAACGCGTGCAGACTGAGAACGAGATCCTCAGAGCGACGGCATCGCATTCACCTACCCGGCATCACCCTCCTGGCTTCGTGGATGATCCTAGTCTACTATCCTCTTCACGCTCATCAAAGACGTCGCGCTCATCTGATGATCTACGCACCAATGCCACACGACTTGCGAACGGGCTTTTGTCTACAGAGCCATCCTCCCCAAGCGTTCAAGATACACCCTCGAGTGAGACAAACTTGCTTTCAGCTAGCGCAACGTGGGATCTGCTACAGTCACATCCGTTGTATCGCTTAGGGTCAGTGGATATTGGCGAGGTGTGTGAGCGCTTGAAAAAGATGGCGCGATGTGATGGAACAGGACCCATGTTTGACGAGGATGAGGTACGCAAAGTAATTGAGGAGGTTGGAAGAGGTGGAGCGGATGATCGCAAGTGATGGCTTCCACCAAATGCTGTCATTCTTGTGCAGCAGAGGAGAATCGAAGTACCCGAGCCGCGCCACGAGCGCCCGGCGACCAACATGAAGAAAATGGAGGAGTACCATGCAGATTGCCAGGCCAATAAAGCTCAGCAAGGAATACGAACTGATCATGGCCAACTTATAGGCAGATACTAATGACGGATCTACGGACCCATAGATACGCAGTCTCAGACTAGAACTGTACGAATGAAAGTCAACCAGCAAGCGAGTACCTTCTCCTTTGCTACAATTTTGGTCCGTCATGGCCACCATAGCGAGAACAGACACCGAAGGAGTGATCTCCCAACCGACATAGTGCTTCGCCTTTGAGCACGCATAGCGATACACAACACCACTGCTCAGCTCGAGCTCCAGAGTCGGCTTTTCGGGAGATTCCTTCTAACCAAATGGAAGAAGCCGGATAATCATGCATATTCTGCAACGCAGGCGGCAGGATTGGCAGGAGTCTAGAAGCCCGACTGCTCATCGACCGAAGCAGCAGCACATGGCGGCAATCATGGCGAGCTACAAGCTCACAATCCCCTCATCGATTCCTTCCGAACTCTTCTACGAGACATCCCCTTTGACTTGCCAACCACATTGTTAATGCATATCACGAAGTCTTCCTCACAGTCTTTTCTGTACACGGTCAACCCTCTCCCTCAGTGGACCCCAAAGCTCATGTCCCTCCTGCCCCAACATTCAGCAGCAAAGCTACACTGCCCGTGAAACGATGTGGCTTGCAGCTTCCATCCAGGTTCATAGGGCTGCATGCAAGCCATGTTGTTAAATTGTAACCTTGACCACCGGCAGCACCAGACCGAAAGCACGGGAGTCCAACCCCATTGGCCAAGCAACCAAGAAACCAACACCGCAGAGCTTTGTTCCGCAGAAGAAATGGGAAAGACGTGTGTCCAACCTACATAACCCTGCATGAGCGGTGGAGAAAGTGCGATATGCAAGCTGCAAGCTCGGCAGAGGACCGATGTGTGTACAGACCCATGTACGCACAGCTTGGTGCAGGCAAGAGATTCGCGTCAAGATGCTGCCCCCCTGTAAGCCACATTTTCGCTAGCTTTTCTCTTTGATATGATTGGTCTGCGGGCTGCACTTCGTGCACTGCGCCGCCCTCATCTGTGAGCCGAATCCTGTCGTACGTTGCAAAAGCTGATGACTTAGCAGGTCTGCTTGCTGACTTTGCTGCCTAGAATTCCTTTCGTACCGATGTACTTCTGCAGAGGTGATCCTCCCACTGCGGCGGCTAGGGTGTATCGCTGTCGGAGAGACAAGAACGTCTCTCCGTCGTGCGAGACCTTGCTGTGTACACGGCATGTGGAAGCTCTCTCGCCTGTGTGCAGCATGAGGAGGTGGCTGGGGAAATGTTAGAATGTTAGCTGCATAGCTTGTACACGTGTTTTGGCATGATCTGGAGTGATGCTTCATTTTTTTTATTTGGAAGAAGCTGAAGTGTATGCATTGATGCAATTGGCACTTTGAGCATGGGATAGAGACATACAGTACCATCCATGATCAAGGGACTCAACTGTCGCATACGTGAGAAAGCACGCAAAGCAAAATGACGAAGACGAAGACTAACCGATGTATCCGACGTACCCGATCTTGTTCGGCCGACACTGCTCGATAGACGAACATCGTCGATTATCGCCGCCGTCGTACTCACCATCCTTTGTTCAACTGCAATCCGCACCGAACCGTCCCGAGAGGCTTTCCGTCTTCATGGAACAAGTCTCCGTAGGCTACACTCCGGCTCCGAAAATACGTATGTGGAGAATACGAATCGCCAAGTCAAAGCCCTACATTGCTTGAGGGGACTCCACTTCGTAAATGTGCATAAATCCTTGAGTTTTGAGTACGAACACTTTCTTCGCCTCGCCTCGCCTCGAAGGGGGGTGACAACAAGAGAGGCAGGAAAATAGTGTGGTGGCTGTGTGCAGAAAGCTCGCAGGTAGACAATCTAGGTCTTGACAGCTTGATGGGAGCTGAGCTCGAGTCATGCAATGCAAATGATCCTCCAGAACGTAACAGGAGCCAAGTCTTGGGGTTTGTTGCGAATTACGCATGTGCACTCTCTGAGCCAAGAGGAGGGCGTGGTATGTCCAAGCTCTTGACGTGGCCGTCGGCCGAGAGGAGCTCAAGATGGAGGACCTCCTGGTGTTGTACAAGCCTGAAAGCCGTGCATTTTGCGTCTGGCAACACATGCGACTGGCTGCATCTCGATTGATGCGATCTCGAGATGTCGTACAAGTTTCAGTCGCTCTCAGGCATGTGCGCCAGGTCGCCATATGTTGCCTCGTAATTACGTCGCCTCAATCTCTGACCAGGATGGTCCACTATGCTCTTTTCCTTGACAAAGTCCATCATCTCTTTGCTCACAATTGTCTAGCACAGTGTACTTAGCCCCTGGCTGCCACAATTGCTTGACCCACTTCTCGTCAAGCTCTTCCAGAATGGCTGCAACAACATGTCGAACGCGAATTCCCTTGCTACAGCGCACAATGACTCTGCGGTAATTCTCATGACTAGTCCAGGAACAATCGACTGGATGGGCGTCGTTTCCACGAATGCTGTCCGGATCGTAGAGAACTGCCTCCAGGTGTGAAACAGGTGGATCTGTAAAGGCCATGTCTAGTGCACCATGTATTCCGTTGTCTATCGCAACGGTAAAGTCCTTCCTTGGATACTGCATTCGTTGGTGAATCACCAAAGACAAAGCTTCGTCGTCGGTCATATTCGCATTGGGAAAAAAGCTTCTGGCGTAGTCGCGATGCAATTTCTGGTGGCTGCGGAGATCGAAGATTGCGTCGTTCAACGCAACTGGGATGACCGTGTGTGGTTGTTTGTAGCCATAGCAATTGTGGCGATAGGAAGCGGCTCGCAGCGATATAGGCCTTGTCCCGCATTTCACGGGTCCAGCGCCCTCCTTTGACCAGGTCATAGTATGATGGGCAGGAAACGGGCCATGGTGATGGGCACGGAGTGCGTACGAGCGTTTGATGAACGCTACTGATGTAGGAGTTGACGCGTTCGCAAGAGTTTAGATCTTTGCGCCTGAGTTGAAAGAGGATGTTCTCAACTAACTCAAAAGTCTCGAAGACTTGAGTGACGACAGCCAGTCGCTCCGAAGAAGCCTCACTGTCGATGTGCGCGCTCGGATGTATCGTCAAGTAGCTCATCGGCCGAGAAAGGCGTTTGTAGCGCCCGTGCCGTGTCACGAGATACTCAGCGTCGTCGTGGGCAGGATCTGTGGTGACTGATGCCACCAGCTGAGGCCGGCGCAGGCCTGGCCGCACTTGTTTACAGCACGTAGCTATGTAACCATCGGAAATGCGCATGATATGCCCGGGGTCGCTGCGCAAAGCTTAGAATACCTGTCGTCTGGTATCAATGTGTTGTTCTGTGAGTCGATCTCTCAATGTCAAGTTGCACTGCGCGGAGGGCGGGCAGGTAGAATGACGAGCAGGAACAAACCTCGCCGTCGGTACTGCATGTCTCTCCTAACTTCCTTGAATCTGCTGGAAACATCTTCGCTTATTGAGACTTGCCTCAAATCAGACTCCAACTGAAAGGAATGGTGCAGGTACCAGCGGAACTCACCATTGACCTTCGCTCACGCAGCGCCCCGTAGATTCTATCGTTCGATGTTATACGGCCAATTGAGATGGTGTAGCAACCCACGGTCATCAGCGCCAAAGCTCAGCTGAGAGAGGGGGACCTGCCAACAGCGAGCGTCCTCGCTCCAAGGGTATACGCAGTATATAACGACAGAGAAGCCAAAGTACAAGATGGTCCGCGCAATGAATGCCGGTTACATGACTCAGTCTTCCTCGTCCTCTTGGTAAGCCAGTTTCCGCATCTCGCCAAGTCGGTGTCTCGCTGCAGACAACTCGTTCTCAAGCTTGAGGATTTCGACCTGCCAGTAACGTTAGAGGTTGTGATCTGTTCACAATTGATGCAATGACGTACCTGTTGCTCCATGTGTCGCTTCTTGAAATCGTGGCCGCTGAGCTTGCTGTAATCCTCCAGATCATCACCCCCATTGTTACTTTCGATGATCGCCTGAACTTGCTTGACGAGACTTCGGCAAGCACTGGTGACTGCTTTGCTGCACTCTTCGAGGCGTTCCTGCGTCTTCGACATGAACGATGCCTTGACACGTGATGATGCGACAAGTTGCGCCGTTGAAGCAGCGACATCATTGGACGCAACAATAAGCTGCTCGGGGCTGTTTCGGCCGGTGATGACTCCATCCGCGGTCTCGATGAGCATATTGGTCGATGATGCGACAGCCTTGGCAGCAGAAATCAGACCCTCCGTCCAGCGATTGTTCTTCTTGTAGTATTGCGACTTGGTCATGCTTGAGCCACGACCTTGGTTGACGATCTCTTGTTGCGAGGCAGTAGCGGCTTTGATGAGTTGGGCGATAGCATTAGTGACTGCGACAGCTGCGGCCAAAATGGCGTCGTGAATCTTCAGCTCGTAGGTCGAGTAGCCGTCGCGAGACTTGTTCATCAGCTTTCCAAGGCGCTCGGCAGCAGCGTCGATGGCTTGAGCAGCCTTCGTCATCTCGTTGTCGACAAGCTCGCCAATGTCGCCTTGGCCGGTGATGTTTGACTTTGGCGCGAAAGCATCTGCGACTTTGCTCAACTGCCGAAGCGCAAGCTGCACATCGTTGTTCTTGTTGATGACCACATCCGTCTTCTGCAGATCGTCCAACCCGTCCAAGCGGTACGACATGATACCTCGCAAGAAGGCAATGGTCTTGTTGGCTGAGTTCCTTGCGCCGTTCATGAGCTGATCACTCTTCTTTTCGTCGCTCGCAAAACGAGTCAACCCCTTGGTGTTGGATAGCACGTCAGCAATGGCGTTTGCAAGCTTGTTCGCGTTCTTGATGACCTCGGCGTGTTCGCTGCCAGACGGCCCATCAGCAATAAAGTTGTTAAAAGAGGTGCTGAATTCAATAGCGTAGGTTTGTGCATTCTCGATTGTGGACAGCACGAAGGGACCGCTGGCATTCTGATTACCCGCGATCATGGAGCTGTCCAACTCGTAGAGCGCATCGTCGACACGTTGCACAGCGGACTGGAGTACCGAGTCGATAAGCTCGTTGATCTTTTTGATATTCTCAAGGAGCATGATGTCAATCTGTTCGTCCATGGCCTTGTCAGTCGTGCCGTTGCCGTTGCGTAAATCGTTGAGCTCGAGCAATGTCTGATCCATGCCAGACTTGTAGATCTCCAGCTCTTCTTCCTTGTCGCGAAGCTGACGTTCCAGATCGGAGCTGCCTTCACCCAGCTTCATTTGCATCTCGTCCAAAGCTCTTGTTTTGTTGCGAAGGGCTTCCTCGAGGTCAGCGATTTCGCGGTTGTGCCGGGACAGCATCGCAGAGAGCTCGCTGCCCTTGGCGCGATCTGCGTTCTCGGCTCGATCCAGTGCCATGCGTAATTCGCGCTTGAGCTTCTCCAGCTCTTCACGATGGCCGCCAGTGGTCCTGTCCTTGTCGTGCAGTGCTCGGTCACGCTCACGAATCATGTCCGCCAACTCGAGATTCTTCGTCTTGAGCTCACGCTGAAGCTTCTCTCTCTGATCAATAGCCTCTTGAGCTGATGAAGCCTTGAGCTGCACACCCTTGAACTTCTTCAAGAGTTCAAGATGTTCATGCCGTAGCTGAGAGTACAGCTTAGCCAGTGCCTCGTACTTGGTCCTCCATGTGTTGACCTGCTCTTGAAGCGCTCGGATCTGATCGTCCTTGCTCTGATTCTGCTGTTGGAAGTTCGCGCTCAATTGAGCTAACTCTTGCTCCAGTGCCTTCATTCTTCTATCATACTGCTCCAGCATGAGTTGGTCGCGCTCGTACTGCGCACGTGCCCTCAGATTCTCCTGCTCAAGCTCAGCCATGCGCCCTTGGGTTTGCTGATTGTACTGCTCGCGCTGCAGATTCTCGAGAGCCAATCTTTGTTGCTCTGCTTGTAGACGTTGCTGTTCATCAAAGTCGCGTTGCGCCTGCTGTGCCGCTAATTGCTGTTGACGTTGTGCCTCGTCCCACTGTGCCTGCAATCGTCGCTGCTCCGCCTCGAACTCTTCTTGCTGCCGTGCCTGTTCATTCTTCCAGAATTCACTAATTGGCTCAGGATCGGTTGTTGTCGGTGGAGGAGTCTTCGGCTTCGTCGCAGGCTCGTTCCTTGGTCGCATTGGCAGTGCGGGCGCATTCTCGTCTTCGGACAGCGTGTTCGGTGGGTCCTGCGGAAGCTTTGGAATGGTGATGAGGGATGTCAAATAACGAAGGTTCGAGCATTCGTAGTAGAAGCGAACGAGCCGGTAGTGCTGGGCATCGTACCTCCCACGGAGCGGGCTCAAAGCCTCGTCGTCTAGATTATTGTTAGCTGTGCTCAATCTCGGTATGCAGAGCTGGCAGGGGTGTCATATGCGAGGATGCGCATTCTGTCTCTAGTGAGCTTTAGACATACCTCCCAGTGCAGTGTGCATTGCTCGTAGCATGCTTGTAATGAATTTGTAAATGCCATAACTCTCCTGCACAAGCGGGACCAGCGCTGCTATCCTGCATTCGTTGTTGCTACCACCTCGAAAGTGAGCGAAGATCAACTTCTGAAAGCTATCGATCTGGTCTTGCAGGGTCATAAGCTCGGAGATCGTCTCGTAGCCTCAAGGTCTGTCAGTATTCTGTATGCAAAGGCAATGTGTAAGCCACGCTCACCTTCATTGGGGTCGTTGATCGACTTGAGTGAGATGTACTCCTCATACTCGAACAGCCCATTAAATTCCGGATGGTCTCGGTGGAACTTCAACTTGGACACCAAGAAGAAGATGTATTCCTGTATGAGCGGCGCATATCCTCGCAGGCCGTCTCCACCCATGCCCCGGGAGAGGCCCTCAAGCCAGCCAACATGCTGCTGAGCTTCCTTGAGTGCGACTGGATGTCCCTCTTGCAGCACCTTGTGCACTGTATACAGCGCCTTGAAGGTCTGGATCTCGTCGGCCTGGATGGGCTGCACCTTAATGCCATTCCAGAAGGACTGCGAGTTCTTGTGGTCCCAGGTGTACACGATGCATGCGCGCACGTGCTTGCGCTTGGGGGCCGTCTCCTCGATCGACGTGGCTTTGCGAATGTGGGTGGTGAGCTCTGTCTCGGTCTTAGTAAGGTCTACATTGCGAGACGCTTGCGAATACATGTTCGCGGCGGCGGGGCGGGCGTCCGGGTGCTTTTGCGGTCTCGAGGACGAGTAGACCGTGAAGGGCGCGGAAGCCAGGTTGGGCGAAGGTGGAAGAGTGGAGCAGAGCGTGTTTTAGAGCAGCGTCGTCAGTGGGTTAGGCATCCGCAGATTCCCTGTCGCCGTGCTGCATGTGAGAGTCGCATGTCCGCCGCTGCCGACGCAAGCTCCAGTCTTGGCATGACGATGCTTTGTCTCTGGAAATCTGTCCTTCACCTCAATTGACCCGTCTTCCTCTCCGGTGGCAACGATGTGGCTCAAGAAACGGAGCGACGGGGACCGGATGTCTCTGTCTCTGGCACTACGTCGTACACCTCGTCTGGACAGTCTCTTACCCCGACGGCACAGCCATGCTGCAAGAGCCAGAGCGACGTGTGTCATGCCATTGACTCTGGCATGTCGTCGTTCGTTTCGTCCAGACCGTTTCTTCCTCGAGCGGCATAACTCTTGTTCCATGAACGGAGGGATATGTATTCCGTGCGGCTGGGGATAACTCACCGAGCTCGTCCTTGGGAGCAGCTTTCGCTGCTTTGCGCTCCCGGTTGGGCGCCGCGATCGCGAAGCTACTCATGGCGAAACAATATGTCACGCATGTAGACAGAGACGCGCGGAGACCACGATACAAGATATCAACACTCACACGAGGCACTTGCTGCAGTCGCAACGTGCGAGTAATACCTTCTAACACTGTCGCTGGCAACCACATACACAGGATGACCACTCTTGCCGCTACCTCAGTCGTTGCCTCAGTCCCGGCTTCGAAAGCCTGAATCTGTGCAGTGGCTCAGGCACACACCAGCTGTCCGGTACTCAGCGAATTTTCATTTTTTTCTGATCTCAAAAGTCGGCTCTCAGCCAACCAATACTCCATTCCACTTTCACTCGCCCCTGAATTGGCAGAGAGACGACCAGAATGGAGTCCGCACACCAAGTCGAAGCCCTTGCACAGAAGATCCAATCGATGTCGTGGGCGGAAGGACCACTCGCAATGACTCTGGAGTCCGATGGGATACCGCCCTTGTTGAACGGACGACAGGAGCAGACAACTCCAACCTGCTTTTGGGACCTTCCAGAAGAGGTCCGGCACATGATATACCGACGAGCATGCCCAGGATACTATATCGATGTTCAGCAGATAGAAGGACTGACACTCCTCCGCGCATGCCCACACGTCCGCCCCGGTTATCTGGCACGCTGTTACCGTGACGGGACCTTCATGCTGAATTTGCGCAACACCCACCCGGAAGACCGCGTGCCTCTGTGGCGTGAATTCCTGGATAGTATGCCGACGTCATCGGCCGGTCAGCTTCGATACATGGTCTTCTACTTTCAGCAATTTGTGCTGAAAATAGAGGTCAAGCCGGAAAGCGAGGAGCGCCTCTCTTTCGAGTACACCCCAACTTATGACGACGATTATGACAAGCAGGGAGTCTATGATCCGCAGATAGTCAATGAATTCACCAAGAGATGGTAGGTGGAATCTTTCTACTTGTGGTTCCTTGGTTGATATTCACCTCGAGCGGACATCTGGCCCCTGCTCGTAGGCCCGAGTCTGTCCGATCGATGGGCCGAAATACTCAATCTCATCGAACACTTCTCTTGAAGAAGCTCCACGATCGTTTCCACGTACCACACATCGACCCACTAACTAATATGACAGGATCGAGTTCAAGCTACGAACGATAAAGACCTGGTGTACCAAACCTCGCTTTGGCAAGAAAGATCTGAACCGCATCGCCAAGATTTCTTTTGAGCTGGTGGCATACCTTCACGTGAGACTTTGGCCACGACAATTCCCAGGGCAGGCCTCGTTCCTTGAAGGCGTCTCCGACCATGCCTGGGAGTGTCCGGCTTGCCAGTGGACGCGCGAAATGGTGGACTAGCGATACAGCTTCCACCGCACTTTGTTCGGCAAGCCTATGTGAGAGGACGAAATTTACCAAGTGAAGCCAACCGCTTATCAACATCGAATGCCCCCTCAGTACGATGCCAACACATCACAATTCTTCCTAACATCCTAACACCCCGTCCAAGGATTACATGGCTCTGGCTGTTCCGGCTCGAATTCGCCTGGTGGCGCTCCATCCGAGTTCCAAATATGATACCGATTTTCTCCTTCTCCTCCCCACAAGAGCACAAAAGGCCCCCAATCGTAATACTCCACTTCTCCTGCCTCCGGCCTTCCACCTCCAACATCCCACTGTGGAGACCACGTTCGCCGAGGCGGCTGACCCGGCTTATACACGACGATTTCATAGAAGCCTTGGGCCGTGAAGCTCAATTCGCCGTAGGAGCCTGGCTCAGTGCATTGAACACTGGGATCATACTCATCGCCGAGGGTCTGCATGAGATAATCATTCTGGTAACTTGGAAATGAAATGTCAGAGTTTCTTTTGCTTCATTTGAGAATGAGCTCGTTTGGAAGCACTGTCGGAACTTACATTCTCACCAAGCAATCGTTTTCGAAACGATAATCAATTGTTCCACCGAAACGACGCTGCTCAAATTGGAGGAATATATTGCCTGGTGCTGAGCGCACTGTTTGTTCTCCTCTACGGAACGTACGCCATTGTTGACGCGGGTGCGTGTTCTGGCGTTTAACGACATTGTCTGAGGCTTCAGTGGAGTTGATTGGTGTTGCAATGGAACTGGCCGCGAAGAAAAGAAGCGATGCTGTGCCGACGTGGGAGTTGAGGAGATACATGATGGCGATAGGAGTGGAAGACCTCAGCAATGGAAGCACTGCGAGATTGTGGAAGATCGATCAGATAACGCAGGTCACTTTATACTGGCCGTTCGCCTCGCTCCGTAGCTTCAGCATTCGCTCGTATGAATTGGACATGCTTTGAGCCGTTCCGCTTGGCATATCATAGCAACGCGAAACGTGTTTGTGGAACGACTTGTGGCAGAGAAACAACCCGAACACGCGCGAGCGCAGCACAGTATCGTTGCTTGCCAAGCCCGAAGCTATGCAAAGCTATGCCTTCACCCAGCTGGTGTTGCGCTGATCGTTGTCATATTGGTATATTGTAAGCGATCTTGCATTATTAGTTCGTCCGCAACATCTGTCGCTCTTAACACAAAGCACGTGGTCAGAAGGCGATGAGCTACTGAAAAGTCTGAATCGAAGCTGGGACGTTGACTTTTTGATTCGTACATGCTACAGACGTAGCGACGCCATGACTTGGAGCGCCGGAAGTGGGACTTCCACTTCATTTCATACCCATCCATAGCAGGTCTGGTCTCTTCATTTTGGACTCTTTGAACCTGATCTAAAAACCCGCGCAACCCCAACTCCGCTGCTTGTCCCCACAATGAGAATGCATTTAGTGGCCAGCAAGAGCGTAGGCGCGTCTGCGGTCACGCTCCTCAGCGATGGTGAGCTTGACACCCTTGCCCTTTGGCAGGGAGATCCAAGGCTTCTCACGACCGATGACGAAGACGTTGGATTCACGGGTGGCGAACTCGTTGTCGATGGCGTCCTTGATGTGCACGATGTTGAAGCCTCCGTCGTGGCGTTCACGGTGGGTGATGACACCAACACGACCCATGTTACGACCACCAGTGGCCATGGCGATCACACCAGTGTCGAAGCGGATGAAGTCATCGATCTTGCCTGTGGGTTGCGTTAGAGACTGGGCGGAACTGCAGCAAATCCTGGAGTTTGTACTCACCAGTCTCGAGGTTGATCTTGACGGTGTCGTTGACTCGGACGGCCGGGTCTGGGTAGCGGATACTATTTATCCCGTCAGCATCGGGGTGGATCTACCAAAGCTTTGGAACGACTGAATGACGATCGAGCCGCAAGGTCGAGACTTACGTGCGCGCGTCGTGCGTAACCAAGAATGGGATGCCGCCCTTGCCCAGTTGTACTCTCTTGACCTTGCCCAACTTGTATGAAGCCTCCTCATCAGTGATGCGGTGCACGGTGAAGCGACCCTTGGTGTCGTAGACGAGGCGGAAGTTCTCGCCGGTCTTCTCGATGGAGATTACGTCCATGAAGCCGGCTGGGTAGGTAGGATCGGTTCGGACCTTGCCATCGACCTTGATCAGGCGCTGCATGACAATGGCCTTGGTCTCGCGGCCATTGAGGGCGTACTTCAGACTGTGCGAAGAATGCTGTCAGTATGCCGCCGCCTTCAATCCACCTCGCTCTCCTTCAGCAGATATCGTACCGGTTGCGAATGAAGACGATCAAAGGCATGCAGTCGCGCAGCTTGTGCGGACCAGGCGAGGCCTTGGGTGCATAGCTACCGCTGAGCTTGTCGAGCAGCCAGTGCGATGGCGCTGACAGACGCTTCTGGTGCTTCTTTGGTCCTCTACCCATTTTGTCGATTGGCGAAGGGTGTTTGTGTCGTCGCTGAACGGGGAGTGGAAGCAATCACGAGAGCAGAAATGTTCGCGGCAGGACGAATTGACCGCGCTAGTGGGCGTGTGGTCTTGGCTCGCTTCGTCAGCCAATCAGCGAAGATCAGCCGATCTGAAACTGAGAAGGAAGCACGACACACAACACAGCACACTCCAGTTCACTCCCTTTCCAGCCCTAGCAACTCGGTCGTAGTTACAACTCTGTAGGATTGTTCTTCTACTTCTGTTAAATTCGGGACACAGGTGGTCCTGTTTCGGGCCACCCGACCCTGCTAGGGCCAATTCAAGCCTTCTCAGCCTCGTGTCGCGCTGTCCGGCACGTACATACTTTTATACCACATTGATGGCAATCGTCGATATGCTTCGTGTGAACAAACGAGTTTGAGGATGGTGCTTTCGTTGCCCTGTCCGCTGCGCAGTTTGGCGCCTTGTCCGAGCCGAGCCAACAGCGAATACACGTCATCAAACTCAACTTCATGCCATGGAGCTTCCACTGCATGAACTCCTCTTCCATTTGCCCTGCTTTGCGTACACGAGCTGACAACAGACACGATGGCCGGCAGCCAACACAAGCTAACCACGTTCTATTTTGACACTGCTTCCAAGGCCTTTTCGGAGAAGACTGTCACCAAGAGCCTGAATCACAACGACGTGCTCATTAAAACTACGCACTCAGGTATCTGCTTCACCGATGTGCATGCCAAGGACAAAGAATGCGGGCTCGGTCATGAGGGTGTAGGCGAAATTGTCCAAGTCGGCCCTGCGGTCAAACATCTGAAGCCGGGTGACCGAGTTGGCTGGGGCTGGCTGCACACTTCCTGCGGGCACTGTTCCACATGCGTCACTGGCTACAGGCAGTATTGCTCCGAGGCTCGTGGTTTCGCCTTTTCAGACCTGGATCAGGGAGCCTTCAGCGATTACCGGATCATCGACTCCGATTTCGCGTACTTGCTGCCAAGCAGCATATCTTCTGTGGATGCTGCTCCACTGATGTGCGCTGGTGCCTCAGTCTACGAGGCTCTTGATGCTGCTACGACTAAGCCGAATGATAGGGTCGGTGTTGTGGGCATCGGTGGCCTGGGGCATTGTGCTATTTTGTTTGCAAAGGCCATGGGTTGTGCTGTGACGGCCATCTCCAGTGGTGACCGCAAGCGACAAGATGCTTTTGCGCTTGGTGCAGAAGAGTTCCGCGATGCTACTAAAATTTCGGAAGCATATACAGCTGAGGCCTCCCAAGTTCGAAATGATCCACAGCCTGGCAACATCAACGTCCTTCTCATCACTTCGAACGCTGTACCCAAACTGGAATCTGTGCTTCCCTTGTTGGCGCGTCGGGCCACGATTGTGTTAATGACCATACAAATGGAGCCTCTAGAAGTACCTTACATGCAGTTCGTGCTGCCGGGACATCGTCTGATAGCATCTACTGAGGCCTCACGTGAGAATCATATCAAGATGCTGGAGTTTGCTGAGCGCTTGCGCATCAAGCCGTGGACGGAAGTCTTCGATATGACTGCAGACGGGGTTTCGCAGGCATTCGCGAAGCTGGAGCAAGGCGACATGCGCTATCGTGGAGTTCTTGCGAGGCCGTGAGCGTTCATCTAACAATCTGAACATTGTGCCCTTAGATCTCGATGCTCGGAACGCCAAGATTCTGATATATCGAAGATTTTGGACTCAAGGAATTTGAGGCCACTTGAGGACGTGAAAATTTTCAGACCAAAAGGCGCATACCGAACGATATCCATTTGTCCATGTACGCCGACCACGAAACCTACCAGGTTTCCTACCATCTTCGCAGGAACATAAACAACGGCTTCGCTGCTCTCCCTCTCTCACGTACATATCAAGTTCACCCACCAACCACACTCGACCAGTTCACCGAATCTTGCACTCCGAGACATCCCATTCACCAGTGCGCTACAGAGCACTATCTCTCGGACAATCATGAATTCTTCGCGCCGTATCTTCAAGGCGTACGACAAGCTCCAGGAGGGCAAGAGACGGGGGCGGGATCGAACTCCAAGACTCTGCATGAGCAGCTCGCCTGATATGATTCCGGATCGGCATGAATCAGCACAAGTAACCACCCCAAGTGGCTGCAATGAGCTTTGGGACGACATCTGCGACTTTTTGACACTGCTGACCGGCCCGAGACGACCATTTCACGGACGATACACGTCTGTTTGGAGAGTCTTACTGGCGGCTCTATACAATACTCCACAGTTTTGCTTACAGCGATGCTGATGCTCTACGACTATGGAATACAACCTAGAATTGAATCCAGCGTCCTTCTCCCATCCACATGCATGCTTGGCACGGCGATGTTTTGACTTCAACTTCAACGTCCCTCCTTCTGGCAAAGGCAATCCCTGTTACTATAACGAGAACATCATCACATCTGATGAATTATTCGACAGTCGTCAACACGTTATTGATATTGCGCTGTGCCTATTGCGCCGCTTTCAACGCCGAACGAGCACCGAAGCTTGCCGAGACAACAGATCGTTCGCAACGTACACTGTGCGTCTCGACGAAGTTGCGGGGACCTGATGGCGTTGAGTCCTCGTTGGACGAAACGATGGAGTTGGCCATGATACTTGGGGACTGCACTTGGTCGTCTTGGGAGAAAGAGACGAGGACTGTCAGATCCAGAGACGCGAAGCCCACCGCCCAACCAAGTTGCCAAAGATGAGAATCATCATCCTGAACGACTCCACTGGGGAAGTAGTGCTGGAAGGACTGGTGCCTTGGCGCGGAACTTTGCGCTACGTATCAATTCAGAGCTCGTTTCTGCGAGTTCGGCGCAGCTGACGCAGGGCGCTGCGGCCCGTGTTCTCAAGTCCTCGGTGAACGCAATGGTGGGAGTTCAGACGCCAGATATATTGGCTAAAGGATACCAGTGAACCTTCTAGGCGATTCTGGCATGCTGTGCCCGCCAATGAACCAGGGGCATGGCGAAGCCAGGAGGCCGACGAGCCTCATAGCTACCCTGAGAGTTCCCTGCGGTGACATTTTGGATCGCACGTTCTTTGCAGGAGCTCATTGGTATCTCTCTCAAGCACCATGGAAGCTTGTCGCTCCAAGCTTCTTTCCGGGCGGCAAGTCAGCAGCCGATGAGCAATACCATGGTTGTGGATGCAAGTCAAGCCCGCTCCAAGTGAGCTATCGGCTCACGTACGAAATTGGCCGTCCCTACCGGCACTCAGCAAATCTAATCAGGTATACACTCCGTCGATATCCTGCAGGTCAGCCCTACCGTTCCCCAACCGATCTGCCAAGCAGAACGTTCCCTTGGCAACACCTTCAATGTCTCTGGTTTTTCGAATCCAATCTCTCAATTGTCACAGCAAGAACAGGCGCCTTAGACCACCCCGTGGTCTCGAGCTGAGTACACAAAGGCTGCATTGCCCATTCTCGTCGACACCCTTCTGTCCTTCACAGCATTCTGAGCAGGTCGTGCAACTCGAGCTTGGCGATCACAATAGAACATCTTCCAGATTATTGACCAGATGTCTACACTCGGACTGTGATGCAGCTGCGTCAACGTCACCACTCCTCATGGGCGCTGCCGCCATAGAGCCGCCCTGAGATTGACGACCTGGTGGAAGGCTACTGTTTCAACGAGGACTTCTGACTGTGAACGTAATTATATAGGTCTTTATCGATTCTGCTGAGCGTTTCCGCCTCTCAGTCCACCTCGGAGGTCCCCTCCACCTTACACAACATATTTCTCTGTTTCAAATCATCAGTATGCTGCAAAGGAAAGACAAACCGCCATATTTACAGCTTTTCGCGGCAGGCTTGATTTTCGTTTCAATCGCTATATTCCTGCTGCCTCGGCTTCACCAATCGCGGAGCCTGCGCGGAGTGCTTTTCTGGACTGCTGACAGTGGAGTTCTGGCCTTTGCCGTAGATCGATTGATCTTATATCCTTACTTCCGTAGTCCTCTCGAAAAGGCTTTTCCTCTCATCTTCGTAAGTGTCAACCAATTCGCATGACTCTTCACATGAGCCTAACATAAACTTACAGAATGGAAGACTCTGGTGTTTCAACGAAACCTTGGCCGCTCTGACGGAGCCCTCTCGTGGCCAAACAGCGCTTTCTTGGTTCACAAGATTCCAAGGCGAAGATGCAATCCGACTTTACGACCCGATAATTGGGGACATTGTCATGCCCATAAGCCCTGATGCGCTCCGAGACGGCCTTGCAAACAAGTTCCAAGACTACCAAAAGTCACCAGGCCTTGCGAAACTCTACTCCCTCTTTGGTGGGAAGAGCGTCGTTTTCACTAGTGGAACCGAGTACACGAAGTTCAAGAAAGCTATTCATCCCCTCTTCTCCATTCAACTTGTTCGAAAGATGCATAAGATCTCTTGGGACAATGCGGAAACGCTCACGGATACGCTCATCGAGCGAGGCATGCAGAAGGGTTTTCACGACCCTTGGCCTATACTATTCAGATATGTTCTTGACAGCGCAGGCGAGGGCCTTTTGTCGTACAAATTCCGAGCACTAGGATCTGCGTGGGACAGCACGGCAGTGAAGATCCTGCAAAAAGCTGCTACCCCTAATCGCTATTCCGATCTGTACAACGCCACCTCTCTGTTCACGCCGCCAGGACTCCTCCAATCGCTTCCCACGCGTCAAATGAAGGCCGTCAATCGAGCAGCGCAGACTCTTCGAGATTTTGGCAGTCAAATTCTGGAGCATGCGAAAGGCTTGAATCAGCTCGGCAACACAGAGCCAGACGATGTACTACGAAGACTTGCAGCGGAAAAAAATCTTACAGATGAGGATATAGTAGAGTCAGTCTTGACTTTCTTGACAGCTGGAGCCGAAACGACATCTGCAGCGCTGGCATGGACTTTACACTTGCTCACGTTGCCCGAGAACGTACAGTACCAGACTGAACTTCGGAAAGAGCTTCAGAACAGATTTGAAGGCATAGATGCAGATCTTCCCACTCAAAAGGACCTCGCAAATATACCACTATTGCATGGCATCGTTCAAGAGACCTTGAGATTGCACCCTTCCGTTCCCTTACTTCCGTACGTTGCGAACCGAGATACAGAGATGGCTGGACAATTCATCCCCAAGGGAACAACAATACTGTACTGGATCTGGGCTCTGAATCGCAATCCTGCACACTGGGGCGACAATGCTGGGACCATGGATCCATATAGATGGATCACTACCGATGAGCATGGCGTACAGCGTCTGAATAAACATGGAGGTGCTTCAAGCAATTATGGTTTCATGTCTTTCTTCCACGGGCCCAGGTATTGCATTGGGAAGGAGGTCAGCAAAGCTACGATACGGGCAGCCATCGCGAGGTTGATCCTGGACTTTGAGATCTCCCGTGATCTGTCCACTACTTTGGAGCCCACTCCAGGAGGTATAGGAATTGTGAGGCCTTGGAAGAATCTGAAATTGAACTTCAAGCCCATTGTGGCCCCGCAGATTCAAAGACACGATAGTGCTCACGAAGCCGACGCATGACTAGCGTATAGATATCTCCTGTTTCTGCTTCAGTTCTTGACAGCTAGAGCTGCCAGTACGATAAGATTGAGGAATTTGAGAAACTCGTAAGGACTTCAACAACCACGTAACAGCGAAGAAGGCACATGTGCTGTGTGAATACGGAAGATAGAAGTCACGCATTTCATTCGTTGAACCTGTCTGCGCATGAGAAAGGTCACAATGTGAACGGTAATTATGACCATTGAACAAGAGGCATACTCTACATACTACTGTTTCAATCTCTCGATTGTCGTTACTTCACGCTAGCATCAAATCAACTTTCTCATTTTCATACCCCATACCAACGCCACGCTAATCGACAATTCATGCTCTCGCCATGGCTGACCGCACCAAATCATTCTCGCTTCCTCAGAACTCCCAGCGCCAACCTTTCTTTCCGCCTTCACAACCATGCCATCCACAGTAGATCCGTCTGCGCCAGCTTCTCCGGATTCGTCGCACGGGCAACCAAATCTAACACACTTTGACTGGCAGGTAGATTGTTCCCAGTTGGCTCCTTCGCAATCGCCACAGCTTTGTTGACAACCAGCTCCGAGTTCTTTTGTACGTGCTCACGCATTTCGTTCTCCTTTGCCGTATGGCGATTGCTCATGTACCAGAAGGAGATTTCGTCGCGGATGAAGATGCTCAGATGGTGTTCGAGTTCCGAGCTCGTGATGCCTGTCGAAGCCGTGGCTGCGGCAGGAGCGGCGGCATCGGTGGAAGATGATGCGCCATTTGTCGTTGGGGCAGCTGAGTTGCCAGCGGCTGTCGCGTCAGATGTCAAGCATCTCGCAATGGCCATGAGTGCGCACGTAAAGATGCCTTCGGTGTGAATTGGGCCCATCAGGACTTGCAGATTGGGCGTCAATCGGAATGGCACGGGTTCTGGCTGGTGCAACATGGGCCTCTGACTCAGCATGAATGGAAGGAGCTCTGATCCCCAGATGTTGCCGCTGCCACGTGAAATATGCAGCTTGGTGGGGTACCGAATTGTCATGAACATGGTGAACGTGATGTAGGTGAGTGCGGCCAGCTGATACGAGAACTGCCTCCGGAAGAGCCAGAACGAGTCGTAAGAAGGATATGTGGCAGCGAAGTAGTCGCGCACCAGCTCCTTGGGGGCGTAGCGATCCTGAACATAGTTCAGCGATTCGATCCGCATGTTCAGCCATTGCTCATGCTTCTGTTGCGGCACTGTGCGCATCTTCTCCATTGTGAACATGATTGGCTCATCCTTGTCGACCTCGTTCCGGCGACAGTGGTCTTCCCAAATACCCTGCAGTGCGATGTAGCTCGCATCATCCTGAATCATGCGGATCTGTGGACTAAGCGGAACCATGAGAGGAAGATGGAACTGCAAGTTTCTCCGGCGGCTCTCCTTCTTCTTGGCCAGAGTGGTGTTGAAGATGCGGAACAGTTGCAAGATCCTCTCTTCACGCCTGCTGTGACGAGGTGCCGGGTGCTGGATGCAGAACGGATGAAGGCTGCCATCATGTCCTCGGATTGTCAAGCGCCGATGACAAGCAAGCACGCCTCGCACGAGGTGGACGACCGGCAGGAAACGCTCAATTCGCACAAAGTCTTGGTTCTTATCCTTGTGTTGGAGATACTGTCCTGGAATCTCAACTTCATCGAACCAGACGAAACGGAATCCACTCAAGAGCGTGTTTTGGGCCAGATGGAAGGTCGACGCTTTGCGATCGTGTTGCTCGGCTAACTTGTCTCTCCATCTGCGCAACTTCTGCACATACTCGTACATGGTCGGCTTCTTCGCCACGAAGTCAACCTCGAAAGCCTTGCGGATGTGAGGTGGCAGAACACTCTCGGCAAATCTCGTTATGTTTGCCTCAGTCTGCGGCGGTAGCCTCTGCTCTTGCGTAAAGGACTGCGGTGATCGTCCGACGTAGCTGAGAGCATCGTTGAGCAATGCAACGATCAGTCGGTACGCGTCTTCATCTGGAGGACACTTGAAGTGACGTTGCATCTGCTCCACCATTGCCTCCATCGAGGCATACAGTAGAGGGAAGGCGGTGCGCAACGTGATGACCAGAGCTTCAGTGTGCTCCCAAGGCTTCTTCGGCTTCTTCTCTTCGTCCTTCTTCTCTTCGCCATCTTTCTTCGCAGGCTCTTGCTTTTTGTCGGCGTCTGCCATCGTAGTATCGCCTGCACTGGTCGTTGGGCGACTGGCTCCTGCGGGCGTGCCAGAACTCTCAGGACGAGCTGGAGACTCCGTCTTGACAGCATCACCCGCGGCATCCTTCTTGGCCTTGGCAGCTTTCTCTTTCTGCTCCCTCATCAACTGACTCTTCCTGATGACTTGCATATCTTCATGACTTGTCCTCAGATGGAAGTGCAGCGCCTGAGGATACGTCTTTGCCAGATTTGTCAAGATCTGATGAGCGATGTGTGCCTCGCTTTCAGTTCTCGACAGATTGTTCAGCAATTGTGGGATGAATGTCACCCAGTACCACCAAGGATGATCACCATGGTAGTCATGGAACTTCTGACTCAACTGGCCGGTTGCATCATCCAGACTCAGCAGCCACAGAATCCGGGAAAGGAGCTTCCTCGACTTGGCACTCTTATATTGCCCGGCAGCTTCGAGATAGCAACTGAGCGCGTTCGAACCAGTCTCGAGATTGGTAGGGTCCTCTTTGAACAGCTTGTCTGAATATCGTCCCCACTCTGCCCAAGCCTTCGGCAGTTTTATGTCGAAGAACAGCGCAGTGCCGAACGCATCACTTGCCTCTTCTTTCTGATTCAATCGGCTCAGGAACATACCCTTGAGCGTGTAAAATTCGGCCTTCTGCTGTTGGCCGAAGTAGTTGAGGTTGGTGTTATTGATCACGTCCAATCCATTCGACAGCTCAGCTCGATTCTGGTAGTGGCATTTTGCCTGTTCGCGCAACTTCAAAAAGGCCTCTTGAATCTCGATATTAGGAAGCGTGTAGATCTTACTGAGCTGGGCGATGCAGACATCCGGCATCTGATGTTTGCGAGCCACATGCGCGAAGCGATTGATAATCCAAGCGGTCTCGTGGTAGCCTCGATAGGCATAGCTATTGCCTGTCGCGTTCCCACCATTGTTGGGCGGCAGCAGATTCAGATATGTTCCATTGATGAGCTGGAAAATGTGTTGACGCCAAGTAACCAGGTCCTGCCAGGCATTGATATCATCCCACAAGTTCGGTAGCCGATCGCGCCATGTACTGAGGAGGACTTTGAGCTCCTGACTCTTGGTATCCAGATTCGAAGCGTTGGTTTGTGCCAAGCTCTGACAAATGACGCTTGCGTCGTGCAGCTCGACCAATTGCTGAAAATTCTGCAAGAGTCCGATGTGTGCATTCGTGATGCGTCGTGGCAACTTGTGCCAATTCTTGATGCTGAGTTGAATGTTCTCGTCGCAGATCCTCGCAAAGTCCTGGGGCGTTTCGGCCGTGTTGTGCAGCTTAAGCAGGGAGATGAACGCCTGATAGAACATGCGTCGAGGCGTCGGTGCGTCACTAACGGCCTTGATGTACGTCTCGAGCTGATCGCGATTGTCCGAATTGTTCCAAGCCTCATAGTTTCGCCACATAGCCTCAAGGTAGAGGTCGTTGATGTTCTCGTGCTTAGCGAATTCGCCCAGGATGTCCCATTGCTGCAGCTTTTGCGCACATAGCACCCACTGGTCCTCCCATAGCATGTACTCGCCTTGAGAGTATGGTAAGGATCCAGTCCTAGCCTTGATCTGTGCCTGCTCGTACATTGTTTGTGCTTTGTCCCAGATGCCGTTCTGCTCGTACGAGAGAGCTGCATTTGTCTCGACGTACGAAGCCCGCCGACGCCAGGTACCATAGAACAGATCGCCCTCTTCTAGCCCGGCATAGGTCTCCACGAGTGCGTCAAGGTTGCTCTCTCGCACATTCGGCGTATCGACCACAGGCTTCAGAGCAAGCTGTTCCATGTAGGTGGCAGAAACGTACCAAGCATCGTAACTCTTGGCCAGGTATTTCATGACATGTGGCGGGAATTTCACGTGCGGTCTCGCAAGAGCGATACCTTCCAGGAGCGTGGCAACACAATTCGGTCGACGGTCGATCTGGCGTTGATGGAAGTCTTTCGTGAGAAGAGCCACAAGGCCAGCCTCAATGTCCTCGCGATCGTCTTTCGAGAGCGTGGACCAGCACATTCTGAAGTATGCTACCCAGATGTCGTGAGCGAGAGACCAGTCTGTGTGTTGGATCTCGGAGAGTGGCCCCAGGATGTCTCGCGCCCGAACCACACTGATCTCGTTGACGAATTTCTTCTCCTCCGCAAGAAGATCCTCCAAGGTTTCATCTACCATGACGTCTCCCAGTCGTGCGTCACCTGTGTACGTGCTGAAGACTTTGCTAACGGACATGCAGCGGAAATCGTCCGTGTGCAGGTGCAGTATCGCATTCTGGTCGAATGAACCAAACATCAGCTGGATGACCTGACTCAGCCAGAAGCTCTCGCCCAACACATCCCACTGCTGTTCGCCGATGAGCTTGAAAAATCGATTGTTGGTCGCTCGTGACAGTGCCCGGTCGTAGATCGAGACAAAACGATTGCGCATGTCAACATCGCTGCTTCGCAGACCGATCAAGAAAGCGTGCTCCATTCTCACCGCCAGCTCTGAGCGGGTGATCTTGGGGTCTTCATAGATACGAATCACAAGATTCATGAACTTCGTGTAGAGTGTTTGGTCAGGTCTTTGCTCGAAGAGGAGCATCTTTTGCAGCACGGCAGTCTTCTCCTTCAATGTTGGTACGGGCTCTGTGGGGTTGAAGACCCAATTTTCCACCTGAGACAAGATCTTCTCGCACAGAGGGTTATTCGTGCTACGCTCGACGAGGGAGGCCAGTACGCTGAGGTACGGTCGCCTGCTCTCGCCCAGGGTACTAATCCGAGCGGAGAGCATGTCCATGACTTTGATGATCATGTTGACAGTGATTTCGGCTTCCTGCGATGTCGGCGGTTGGGGTTGGCCTTGTTGCATAGCCTGCTGCGGCGTGTACAGGGCCGCGAGGTGATCCTTCGCCAGCTTGGTCTGCAGCGTCTTGAGCAATGCAGCACTGTGCGCATCGATGTCTTCCGGCTTGCGTTGCGCCATGATCCAGAGGACATTGATGCCTGCGATGTGACTGCCATTGCTTAGCACATCGCCTGCGAGCGAGGCCAGGAACGTTGTGAATTCCTCTGTTGGGCTGTCCGCATCAGGCAACTCTTCCTCTGCCTGCTGAATGGGAATGACCGCCAGAGCTCGCTGCAAGACCGGTCCAAGCTTGGGATAGACATGTTCAGCCAGCTCAGCGTTGTGCAGTGCATCCTGAATCTCCGCATTCTCGCTCCGCAGCGGCTTTGCGAGCAGCTTCTGTAGCTGCGGCAATCGTGCAATGACCCACTCGTCCGAGCGAGAGTTGAGTAGAACCTTTACCACTTGAATGGTGTTTACCATCCTCGTTGTCCACACTTCGACCTTCTCATCAGTCTTGTGATCGGTGCAGAGGATCTGTTCAGTGACCTTGGGGAACATTGCGTCGACATCTAGATCGTCCCAATAGGGCGCAGACAAGAGCTTACTGAGCAAGTCGAGCGACTTCATCACCGTCTCATGAGGCGGGTATGATGGCGATGGCGCTGATGGCATCTGATCTTTGTTCTTCGGTGGCGAAGCAGGGAAGCGCTCGGGCAAGGTCGCGATGAACTGCACCATGTACTTGATGAAGGCGAACCGAAGAGTGGCGTTGGCAACAGCAGCTTTCTTGGGTACATCGCCCTCTGCCAGACTGCCGTTCTCCCGAACTGTCCGCTCTTCCCACTGCCAGATGAGCATAAACAAGTTCAAGGCCAGCTTCCTGCTCTCCACGCTTGGGCTTGGTAGCTGTGCCACTTTGCCGATCGATTGTATGATCATCTGTGCAAATTGCTCCCGCGCATCGTAGAACAAATCCGGGTGGCGGACAATGAAATGGTAAATGCTCGTCAATTGCTGAACGTTGCCAATCTCCTCGCTAAGGATCTTGCGAGGAAGACGAGCCCAAATGCTATTACGCCCTTCCGCGCCGCCGAGACGCTTCTTGAGAACGGGCTCCAAGATCTCGAGAGCTTGCATAACCAAGTTTCTGCCTTCCGCCTGATGTGCACGTAGTAGTGAATTGTACACCTGCATCGCTATCTTGGGTGGCGTGTCGTAATGATGGATGAAGTAGGCGATGAGGCAGTAAGCAGCGTACTTGTTCACGTGGTCCTCAAGACGAATGTAATTCCATCCGAATTTGATCAGATCCTTGCGAGCATCCGAGAGCATAGGATGATGATACTTGACCAAGAAAGCGGATGTTTGCAAAAGCTCCATCCGGCTGTGATCTACCCCCGGCGTGTTGTCGTCGGAGATGTCACTTACTGACTGCGGCCGCCATAGCCGGCTGTGGATGTCATCAGCCATCGCTTTGTTCAGCAGCGGCGTGCCCTTGTTGTCTTCGTGGAATAAGCTGTCCCAATTGCGCATCACGTCATTGGCCAATATCGGATTGGCGACGTTGTGGAACACAAACCACTTCAGCTTCTGCGTAGTATCCTTCGATGTGTACAGCTCAATGCAGCGCTGCACCACAGTTCTTTGAAAGTCGACGGATTCGCTGGTGATGACGTGTTTGTAGAGATGCGCAATAAGCATAGGAGTTGCCTGGAATTCGCCCTTGACGCAAGATTCGAATGCATCGAAAAGACAGTCCAGGTCGTCAGGCTTTTGTTCCAAATGCACGATCAACAGGTGCATAGTTCTTGTTGCAGTTTGCATGACTGCCAGGCGGAGGTTGTTGAACATATTTCCTTGGTTGGCTCGTGCCTGCAGTGCTTTGGCTGCGTTGAGCAATGCTTTGCGTGCACCATCGTTCGAGGTCAATTGCTTTCCGTGGTCTGCGAACTGACAGATGGAATCTGCAACATGAATAGCATTTACTGCAGCCTGCGCTTTGTCTGCATCCATATCTGCAGCCGTAATTCCTTCAAAGGTCGCTACAAGCCCGTCGATCTCTTTGATGACTTTCTCGCGCAAGGGCCCACTCTCAGGATCTGCCAGGATCTGCGCGAAGAAGCGTCCACGCTTCTCGTCTTTCATCAGAGCCTTGAAAAACGTCCAAGACTCTTCTGGATAGTGATTGAGATACTTGATCAGCGGTTCTCGGAACGGACTGCTTCTTGTGCGTCGCAGGAATGTCTCTAAGTCGAGCACGCGTTGAACCAAGTTTTGCAAGAACATGGCTGCTTGGCTGGGTAGGAGATGAAAAACGCTGAAGATGGCCGTTACAACCTTCATCTTGGGCTGAGCCTCGATGAGTTGGAAGGACACTTTCTGCAACGTCGGAGGATCGGCAATCTTTTCCATGTGGTCAAGCAGACGCGTGCCAATTTCGACTTTGAAGTAGTTGTGCAGAAGTTGGAGCAACGTTCGCAAGCCTTCCAAACCTTCCACTGACAGCTTTCTTGGATCCTGTACATTCATCAAAATCGGACGCAGCCCGTTCTGAAGGAGATCCTTGGGCAGCTTGGAGGTTGATTGCAGCACAATCTTGAGCCCAGCGTTAGCGGCGCCGGCGACATCTTTGTTCTTGCTGTACAGCGATTTGAAGAAGATGCTGATCACACGTGCGCGATGTTGGCCGCCCGGTTGCTGCTGCTGTTGCGCGTTCGGCTGTGGAGTGCCACCTGTCTGTTGTGTGGTTGCCGTGTTTGCACTGAATCCAGGCAACTTGATGGCCGTCGCGAGAAGCTTCAGCCCAGCGACCCTCAGTCTAACAATGCTCTCTGCTGTACGGTACTCATATGGCTTGGGCGCAAGGCTCTCGTCTTCGGCGTCAACTAGAGCGAGCGTCTCGAAGATTAATCTGTTGAGATTGTCATCAAAGGCAAGAATCTCTTTATCGGCAGGTACATCGAGAAGAAAATTGATTGCATCGATGTACCCGATCTGTGCGGTGAAAGGCAATGCTCGTAGAGGCTTCAGGAACACCCCGAATGTGAGCGACTCTTTGACTGGCGCCACGAGTTCGTAGTGCTCCATTCCAAATGCGGTAGCGAGGGCGCGCAGCGCCTGCTGAGCTGCATCTCGTACGTGTCGGTTCATGTGATTGACTTCAGAGATAAGATGTTTCGCATGTGTGTGCAGTCGGCTGTCCTTCTTCTCGAGATCCTGTTTACTCTCGAGTCCACTGGCACCGAAGCGCTTGACGAGTGAAATAATGGTGTCTTTAGCCTGGACCCGAACGTTGGCAGGGAGGTCTTGCGGCATGTCCTTGATTACGAAAAGTAGAGCCTTGAGCAGCTCCGGAAGACGGTTTGTGACCCACGAATCGGATAAATTCATCTTCTCTTGATTCGTCATAATGGTGATGCCCAGCGTGCCTGAGTTCTTTGTGAACCATTCTTCTTCATAGCATGCGTGGCAGAATGCTTCCGCCAGTCTTGCAAAGACGGGCAAAGACTCAGCCTTCGTCTCTGAGCCGCAAATTGTGGTTGCTATGGTCAGACACTCGCGCATAGCCTTTTCCGCAGTCTCACGCACAATCTTTTGGTCTGACGCCAAGCTCTGGCTGATGGCATCTGCTAGTGTGCCAGTCTCGATAAACACTGGGCCATCACCAGCGCGCGCATCAAATGGGCGCGCGCGATGCTTCCCACTTGCAACAGCGACACCAAGGTCGACGATTACAAAATGACGGCAGATATTGTGCAAGAAGCGTTCTGCCTCTTCCTTCAGATAATCCACGCTGGTGGCCAGAATCAAAGCCTTGAGGAGTTTCAGCAGAGTCTCTTGTTGCGCGTCGCGCTTCGTGCTTGACTTGTTCCGCTGTGATTCTGAGAACAGATCCGAGCCAAAGTCGAAGTTTTCCGCGGCAAGGTCGTCAGCTTGGAGGCGGACAAGACGAGTGAAGTCGTCAGGTAGATTATCTGCGCCAACTAACAACTTAATGTGGGAAGCGATGAACTTGAAAGACTGTCTCTTGTGATACTCATCAGACTTCTTCTGCGCCGGAGTCTTTGGCACCTCGGAAAGTTTGTCGATCGCTGTTTGGATACCAAGTCTTGCTGGCATGGCCCGTTCGCCGCCATTGGAAATCGCGCCGATGAAGCGTACATCGTAGCTCGCCTCGTCGTCGGCATACGGCTTCCATTCGAGCTCGGCAGGGTTGTTCAAGAACTTCCGGTTCCTGCCGCCAAGCTTGCCCAAGATTCGGACAGCAGTGTGTGCGCCATGATGTCCAGTCCCGGGAAGATTCTGGCCGCCGTGAGCCATGGTGGCGCCAGTCAAGCTCACTGGCTTCAACATTCGCCACAGACTGCCCATGATCTCCTCCATCCACGGCTGCATGATTGGGTCGAGGTAATCCGCCGTGAGATTATCCACACAAAGCTCCAAAGTTCGCAGCCCTTGTGCTGTCAACTCGCTAGAGCCTGATGCTTGATTGGTGTTAGAGGACCTGTCATTCGAGTAAGCACGTTGGCTGGGCGAAGGCGGGTCTCCAGCACGCAGCGCAACTGTCAAAGGCCGCATCAAGTAGCCCAGATGAGGCAGAAGGTGACTGAGCCGCGCAGGAACAGTGAGAGACAACTCAACGAACAGGTCCCGAGTGGTACCATCTGGAGCGGCCGCAAGCTGGGTGTTGAGTACCTCGAGGAGCATCTCGAGCAAAGGCAGGATCTCCTTGTATAGATGCTCGAAGCGACCTCCTCCGATGCTACGAAACAGGCTGCGCAGCAACAAGAAGTAGTTTGTAGGCTGCGCTGCAGTGACGGAGAGCTCGATCGACCGTGTGATCAGTTCTCGGACGTGCGGAAGTAAGACACTCTCGTTGTGCTGGCTGAACAAAGTCACTGCCATGAAGGATAGCTTGAAGAGCCGCAATAAGACAGAAGTCTTGGTATTGTTGTCTTCGCCAACCTCTTCGAGCTTGCTCATCAAAAATTTGAGTAGCATGCCACAGAAGGCAGGACTCGTGGCCTCGCTGGCCAACAAGAATTGTGGTGTGTGTAAGAGAGCCGCATGCCGAAAGCTCTGTTCGTAGAGGAACTCAATGCCCGATGGATTGCCAGACGTGAAGATCTCATGGAATGTGGCGGGATCGAGGTGGTGGAAGATGGTCGCGAAGGTCTCGAGTAAATCCTTCTCTTCTTTGCTGTTGGCTGTAGTAGCCATGCTTGAGCTGGGCTCATTTGGACCAGTATTCTCCGCGTTCGCGTCAAGTGGCGCGTAGTACTGAAAGCACTTGGCACCTTCCCGGAATAGCTTGATGAGGACTTCGACTTCTTCCGACTCGAATCCTGATGATAACTCGGCCCAGTGAGGCGGAGCATTTGCCTTGTCCACCTCCTCCTTGATACGCGGCGGGTTGCTATTTCGTAATTGGTAGAAGAACTGCTTCAGCCCCTGTAGAAGGTTCTTGAACAAGAATTTGTTTTCCGTGACTGGGTCTGCCGCTCTATCCTTGGGGTTGACCGCCTTGATGGGCATAGCGCTGAAAATGTCGGTCTCGTCCCAGTCCGGCCTCAGATTCTTGTCAGCCAGGTGGTTGTCCGAAGCAGCATCAGTACTGTGAGCATTGCTCTCCTGTTGTTGTCGGTACAACTTGACGGCATTCGGGTATGCACGGTTCATTGCAGCGAATTTGTCGGCGATGCCATTGAGGACGCTCATCATGAGGAAGCGAGCGTTCTTCTTGTCCTCCACTTTTGACATGCACTCAGCCATGTTCAAGAGAAGCTTGGCGCTCATGGTCTGGTAGCTTGTCCCGGGCACGTCGACGCCATCATCGCCAGTGAGGTGGCTGACGTAGACCTGGACGACCTTGGTTATCTGCTCCGCGCTTAACTGCTCACGAACGTGATGTATCAAGTCCGCCAACATAGTATATGCTAGCGGTCGTAATGTGATATCTGCAGTGAGAGAATCGCCGACTAAAGTGTGTGGGTCCAGCAGAGGAAGGATAACAGGAAGGAAAACGGCACGGAAGTTAAAGTTGATGATGTGCCGGATGGCCACGAGCAGTTCCTTGCGCACCGCAGTATGCGCACGAGGCACATCTCGCAGCAGGCGGAGTGTAAGTTCCGGCAGCTGGCTGAGAAAGTCCTGCAATGATTGAGAGTAGGCCCTCAACAAGTAGGCCAAGAAGGACATGGTCTTAACTTGTGCAGTCACAAGGTCGCCGAATGCTGCCGACTGCCCTTTGGCCTTGATCTCTCGCGCTACGCCAGTGAATACAGTGCCATTCTGCTCGGCGTCCTGATGTGCCTTTCGCTGCGGACCCGCCTGCAGCATGAGCGTCTGCTTGATCCGAGGTGTGAATTTGGCGACATTTTTGGGAGCTAGCGCGCGATGTGCCTGAAATATGCTGACCACAATGATGGGGCATTCAGCCACAACCTTGAAACTGCGCATGCCCTTGGCCAGTTGTCTCGTAGTCTGGGGTTCGTCGGTGGTCAAGGCCTGTGCTGTGGATGTCACGGGAGAGCCTGGAGTGCCGCTGTTGTTCGGAGTGCCTGGAGCGCCGGTGGCGGGCATGGGTGTCGTGGAGTCGAAGGTGTCCTTGATAGTCTGCTCCATGCCATCGAAGATGTCCAAGATCAGGTCGAGGAACGGCTGCGCCTTTTCTACCACGGCGGAGGATTTGGTGTGGTATCGGCAAATATCCATGACAATCTTTAAACATAGCACGGCATTGTCCTCGTTGTCCGTTCTTACCAGCTCTAAGCACTGATCGACAATTTTCTCGGCGAACGGTTCCATAGCCTGGCTGTCAGTGGACAGTGGGAAGCGATGAATGATGTCCAGAACGCATTGTCGACATCGCTGCTCGTACGATGTGGAAGTGAATACGGGCGAGCCGGCCAGGATGTTCAAGAAAATGGGTACGAATTTGTGCAGGAAGGCCGAGTAGGTGGCCGCCTGGCACATTTGCTCAAGGCCATCGCGCACTTCGGCGAGAGCAGCATACTGGGCCTTGAAGTCCGACGAGGCGTCGGTCAGCTTGGCTTCCAACGCGTCCATCGTGTGCGCCAGTTCAGGTCAGCGGCGAAGGATAGGCGTGCGGCCTCGAAGGCCGTCTGCTGGGTGGTGCTCCAATCGGCCTTCCTAGTCCGCCTCGATCATGGCAGAAGCAGGAGCGGGTTGTCGTTCTCGACAATATCGGGTGCGCTAGGATTGAGATCGGCGACGGAAATGTGTCGAGTTTCGTGGTAGAGCGCCGTTCGTATCGCCGGGTCGAGGTTTCTCAGAATCTCGTTCACCTGAGCTGCTTCGAGAGCACGCGCGCAAAGAATCGCGTCGCGATTTGGGCAACACTGCTGAAAAGTGATGGTAAATGATGGTTGAGGGTTGTTTGCTGCTGCCTTGGATGGCTGTGGAACGCAGCAGAACGAAGCGGGAGGAGCGGTCGTGGTGGTGTGTTGCAGTTTGACCTTCACAGTGGTTGTGTAGCTCTCGAGCAGTCGAGGCAGGCCAGACAACTTTCCGCGAACGAGGGCATAGCTGCCTCTCTGAGCGACGATCTCTTACCTAATGAAGAGTTGCCGAGCTACGGTCCGCACCGCGACTTAGGGCTTGCCGCTTGGTGCCGGATATTGCATTTGTCGATTCGTCAAGTCCACCGCACCTTGCGACATCGTTGAACATTAGCGACATCATTTCCTCTTGTCCTGGTTGTGCTTCAAGACCCAACGACATGCTTCAGTGTGAGCTCGATGGCCAATAGGTAGCGGCGCAAAGTTCTTACAATCTATGCAATGACCAAGGCACTTCTGACATTGAATGCAGCGTAATGCTGTGCATCTTCGCCATCACTCACCTCTCACTCCAGCAGATAGATAAGAGAGAGCCTGATATGACAACGTTATAGCCAGAGTCGAAAGTCACACCGCTTGATGGTATGTTCAGTCACGGACTTTCCGATCTCAAGCATGAACTATACGGTGAAAATAGATGATGGAGAGTCTCTGTTGAACCAGACTCGGCATTTGAATTTCCACTCTGCAGCTTGACCCTGTCGGATGCTTTAACAGTACCCTCTTCATGGATGGCGAATTCTACGAAGAAGCTGCGCCGTTGAATGTACCAAGAACAATATTTCGCCTCTTACCAAGGCTTCTTCAAACCCCACGAAAACGTACTTTGGCCCAAGATCCTCAGAAATAATAAATTAAGCAGTTGGATCTCTATCGTCGAGATCACAAGTCTCCAGTAAGTTCTGCGTCAAGTTCGGCTTCCGGTCATATTCTTCTTTGCTCAGATACCTATCGCCCCACTCTCCCACAGTATTATCATATGTTGTTGCTGGCTTATGCTTACAAAGATGTAGCATATTTTCTCTGAGGCCGGCCATCAAGCCGAGGCGGGGGTATTCCTATGCGCAGCAATCACGTCAGTCATGGCCAGAGACAGTAAGCGATTATCTCAAGAGACATTGTAGTCCTCACCCTCACGCAAGCGTTGTACTCTTCCCATGTCAGAAGGCCACCAAACACCCGATCCGGACCTTGGAAATCCGCCCATATGCCATATGCAGTAGCTTGCACTTCGGGCTCTTTCTCGAATACGATTGTTCCAATCGTGTGCAGGGCTATTGCATCCCAAACGAGCTGGAGCCGGTGCTTGTCCCATTCTTCCAGTTTGCCGTGCTTCTTCAAAAAGTCTCTTGCACAGTTCGCTCCATCGACTTCGAAGCGCTTATCGGGGCTGAGGACTGCGCTGTGCGGCGGATGACCAATGGGGAAGCCCGTATCATGGAGAATCGCAGCGATCGCATGAGCTTCACGATCTCGAGGTTGGGTATGCGGGAGCTTGTCTGCAATTATAAAGCCGAGAAGCAGCGATCGAACAATGTGATTGTAAGTGTAGTCTGTGGAGACTGATTTTGCGAAGTCGAGAGCAGCGGAGATCAGAGCTGTATCTGGAATCGTAACATCGCATAGAATTCTGACTGGCATATCTGAAGATTGCTCAGTTGACGACATGATCAACCGTTATTTTGGTGCTGTATGCTATGCTTACAGTTCTGCTATGATGCGATTTAGCTCTGGTCCATCCGGAGGAGGGGCAGTCCCTGCATCCATTCTCGCCTACTGGCCGGCGTGCGATCCTTTGCTCTGTGGCACACAATATCAGATCAATGCCCTCTGCATGTTGCCGCTTGCAGTGGTAGGTGTTGGAGAACGAAAAGAGCTGGTGACGCTCACAATTTATATTTCCCATACCGCGCTCGACAGTGCTCGGACTGGAGGATCGTGTCTTGACCAGCGCTCTCGAGAAGCCGAATTCTTGATGCGCATGATTGATTACGCCGCGGCGAATAGAGTCGACCTCTGGAAGACCAATGCTGACGCTCACGAGCTCCATGGAAGCATTCGCACCTCAACGCAAGTGATTCAGTTTACGAAAGTCAAGCTCGCGTTGACAATCCACTGTTCTGGTCCTCATAGTCTCTCTGACAGCAAACTTTGGGACTTCAAAACCCGAATGCTTTGGAAGTCGCTGATGTCAAAAAGTATCATGACAACACTGCAGAGACAATTGACACCGGGAGTTGGATGCACATCTAGTACTCACAGCCAAAGAGCATCGCGAAGCCGAGCAAGACACGACGGTATCAAGATGCCTCGCTGGAGCGAAGTGAGACTAGTAATTTAGGCATGATTATATCGCGTCCAAGGCAAAGTCCGTCAGAGACGTTTGTAGTCACTGTGTGGGGACATCGCGTTGGACAAGCAAAATTGGTATGTGTTATCTCGATGCCGAGATCGATCCGCTTCACTCACGCTGTCCAAACAACAAATCCTGTGGGGGTCACATGCATACGCACCACCACTTTCTCGCTGCAACGTGTTTCCAGTGGCTGTGCATTTCCGCTTTCCGGTGGCGACGCAGGCAAATAACTTTGCTGAACCGCGAACACGAGGCCGTACGCTCCGCCTCGAAGCTTCTTCTTTTGTCCATTTCGTGCTTGCTTCGTCATTCTCCT
Source organism: Cercospora sesami (assembly GCA_013365235.1). Taxonomy (NCBI): domain Eukaryota; kingdom Fungi; phylum Ascomycota; class Dothideomycetes; order Mycosphaerellales; family Mycosphaerellaceae; genus Cercospora; species Cercospora sesami. The sequence continues at coordinate 53,538 of JAASLG010000026.1, forward strand.
GACTTCATTCGTAGACATCTTTTCCTGCAACAATGCAGCCGCGGCACCGGTGCTTCATCTTTCCTTAAAGCTCTCCACAGTGTGGCACTTGCCGAACATGAGCCAGGTTCTCCAGCTTTGGGTGGCCGTCTTGGCTGTGTTTAGCGAAGAGTCTTGTCCTCCATAGAGTGCGTCTTGCCAAGTGGCTTAAGAGAAACCCAGTCTTCTGGGCCCACGCATGGGGAAGGTGCTGTGATGCGCCGTGATGCGCCGTGATGCATGATCGAAAATCAAGTATTTTCTTTAGCAGAAAATCTGTGCTCGTCAGTTTTCATGGCAGATGAACGAACACCTGGAAGTCTCCTTTGATCTTGAGAATCTTTTGGTCTTGTCATCGGCCGCTTCCGTTCCTGGTGATGTTAGTCCCGCGCATGACATGACATGGCCTTTAGCTTGGAGGTCATCTTTGTCAGCGGTACGATGGTGCGGATTGCGGAGTGCACGGTTCGCGGGGAAGGTGAAGTGGAGTTGTAGGCTTTCCTTTTTGGGCCTGGGAGTTCTCGCACCCTGGTCGTCTGCCACCTCAGCTGATGAACTGGCAGCGGTGCAGAGGTGCTTTCGTCGTTCTGCCTCGCCTTTGTTCGCACCACTGGCGTCGACTTCGATGTCGAAGCCTCGGTAGTGAGGTCGATGAGGAGATTGGCGTCCTTGTCACATGGGATGCTGCCCGTCTAGCTTGTCGCCCACGGTACCATTCTTCGCGGCGGGAGAGGGATGGCCGGCCGTGTCGACGTTTCACAGTCCCTGGGAGGGATGCTGCTGGCCCCCACAGCGTTCCCTCCGGCGGCCAGGATGAGCTGTCCGAAGCTGTCGCTGACCGCCATGTGATAGGCAAGAAGACTGTCTGATATCGACGACATCAGCAACGCGGAAGCTGCGAGGCGAGCACCGCGTTCCCATTGGCGGTTAGCCTCACGAAGGTGGGTTCGCCAAGGTGCTAGCGTGATGGCGACAACACGCGCCACGCGCATGGCACGCTTGCCTTCCACCTCCCCTTACCTGGGTGACATGGAAGCACGCGACAAACAGGCGTGTTTGCCGGACGGTCTGGGACGCGCGAGACCGCGACGGCGACATCGCAAACATCGCGGAAGAAGGAAATGCGACGCCACCGACCGCATGCAACAATGAACGAGGCGCTCTCCAAGACACCACGAGTGCCGAGACACATCGCACCGTCATGGAAGCTTGGCCAAACACGATTTGTGTCCCGCCTAGAAGATGCCAGGCGCTGGGCTGTGCATTCCGCCGCCTAGTCGTCTCCACCCACGTGCGGCCGCCCATACAAAAGGTACCACCTACCCCTCCTCCCCAGCTCGCTTTCCGCCCCAGAAGATCGGACCTGCTGAGCCTCGCCCTTTCTTTGTGCCTCGCTCACTACAAAGCTACCAGAACCCGCAACCCGCCGCTTCCGGTCCCACGCAACCACCTCCGCTTCTTCGTCTCGGGATAATTGATGGAAAAACCTTCCTTGACTGCCACCTTTGATGTCGGGTCATCACACTCGACAGCGCCCCATGGCCCGGGAGGCATTCCCTCAGCCGACGACAGCGGCAATGTCGACGACCCTCCACCTATACCGAGCGCGGGCTCGAGCAGAGAGTCTGTTCTGATGAACGACAAGTCTCTGCCCGGAGCTCGCGGTACAAAAACCACCAATTCAATCACCACTGTCGACACGGCCGACAGTGCCCACATCAGCACCATCAATGCTCATGCCCACACTCTGACCCATTCCAGTGTGGCAAGCGTTCTCGGGACTACCATCGAGTGAGTGTGCGCGATCATTGCCAGCAGGACAATCTGCTAACATACTCCAGGAATGGCTTGGCGACCAGCGAGGTAACTCGCCGTCGTGAGCAATATGGCGCAAACCAGCTCGAAACCGAAGGCAGAGTGATCTGGTGGCGGATCCTCCTTCGCCAGGTTTCCAACAGTCTCACGCTGGTTCTTGCAATTGCCATGATTCTCAGTTACGCCACCATGGACTGGATCGAAGGCGGCGTCATCAGCGCCGTCATCGTCCTTAACATTGTGGTTGGCTTCTTCCAGGACTACCGCGCTGAGGAAACCATCGCGTCCCTTCTCGCTATGGCCGCCCCTACCTGCAAAGTCATCCGTGATCACGGTACTTTGCAGGAGATCAAGGCTGAAGATCTGGTTCCTGGTGATATCGTGCAGCTGGGCGTCGGAAACGTCGTCCCTGCAGATGTCCGTCTCGCCAATAGCATCAACTTTGCCAGCGACGAGGCTCTCTTGACTGGAGAATCGAAGCCCGCCGTAAAGGATGCCGACTTCATCTCCGACAAACCTGATGCTCCCGTTGGCGACAGGCAGAATATTGCCTATTCTTCTACCACTGTTACCCGTGGTCGTTCCTTTGGTATCGTTGTTGCCACTGGCATGTCCACGGAGATTGGCAAGATTGCCGCCCTTCTCCGCGACAAGAAGCCTGTCAACGAAGGTCCATGGATCGTGCGTGCCGCGAAGAGATTCTTGAAGGGTCTCAAGGGCGCTCTCGGTCTCATCGGCACTCCACTGCAAGTCAAGCTGTCGTGGTTTGCACTTTTCCTGTTCGCTCTTGCCATTCTGCTCGCCATCATTGTCTTCTCCGCCAACGTTTGGGACATTGATGATGAAACACTCATCTACGGTATCTGTGTCGCTGTGGCTGTCATTCCAGAGTCGCTGATTGCTGTCTTGACCATCACGATGGCTGTTGGCTCCAAAGCCATGGCTAAGGGAAACGTTATCATCCGCAAGATGGGTGCCCTCGAAGCGATCGGAGGTGTCACAAACATCTGCTCAGACAAGACTGGTACATTGACCCAAGGAAAGATGCTGGCCCGAAAAGCGTGGCTCCCGAGCGGTCGCGTTATCAAGGTCGAGAATGAGTCCAATCCGCTCGACCCCACTGCCGGAAGTCTCAACCTCGAAGGCCGCACACTTCAGTGGGCGCAGGACGTGGTCAACGACAAGGAAGTCGAGGTTTTCTTTCAGATTGCCGCACTCTGCAATGTATCCACTGTCACTCCCCCACCAAACGCCGAATCCATGTGGACTGCTGCTGGTGAGCCGACTGAAATTGCTCTCCAAGTTATGGCCATGCGAACTGGTTGTGGCAAGCAGGACACCATTGCACGGGAGGGTCTCACCATCGTCACTGAGCACTCTTTCGACTCTTCTGTCAAGCGCATGACTGCGGTCTATGAGGAAACGTCCACTGGCACTCGCACATGTTTGACCAAGGGTGCTACCGAGGTCCTGCTGCCCCTGATGAATGTCGACCACGAAACCTCAAAATCAATCCTGGCTCAGGCTGATGCAATGGCTACGGAGGGTCTTCGTGTCCTTTGCCTCGGCCATCGTACACTGTCTTCGGAAGCTCGCGAGCTTTTCGCTGATCGCGCCGCCATGGAACAGAATCTGGAGTTCGCTGGTCTCGTGGGCATCTACGATCCACCGCGCCTCGAATCTGCTGGCGCTATCAAGCAGTGCCAGGCAGCCGGTATCACAGTTCACATGTTGACCGGCGACCATCTCAAGACCGCAACCACCATTGCTCGCGAGATTGGTATATTGGCTCCCCATGTCCCAGGTGCAGATGCGTCTACGGCTGTCATGGTCGCTTCCGATTTCGACAAGATGACAGATGCGGAAATCGATCAGATGACCTCCTTTCCGCTCGTCCTTGCTCGATGCTCGCCAACGACAAAACTCCGTATGCTTGAAGCCTTGCATCGCAAGGGCAAGTATTGTGTCATGACAGGAGATGGTGTCAACGATTCGCCAGCCCTTAAGGGCGCCGACGTGGGTGTTGCAATGGGTCTGAACGGCAGTGATGTTAGCAAAGAAGCAGCAGATATGGTCTTGACGGATGACAACTTCGCCTCCATCGTCTCTGCTATCCGCGAAGGTCGTCGTCTGTTCGACAACATTCGCAAGTTCCTGCTGCACTTGCTCATCTCCAACATCGCTCAAGTCATCCTACTGCTCATCGGTTTGGCCTTCAAGGACCGGAACGGCGTTTCTGTCTTTCCGCTCTCGCCTCTGGAGATTCTCTTCGCCAACCTCGTATCGTCATCCTTCCTCGCCATTGGACTTGGATTGGAAGAGGCTTCTGCCGATGTCATGACACGTCCACCACATTCGCTCAAGGCCGGCGTTTTCACCAAGGAACTCATCATCGACAAGTTCATATACGGTACCTGCATGGGAACTCTTTGCCTCGTTTCGTTCGTTATTGTCGCCTATGGTGTGGGTGACGGCGATCTCGGATTCGATTGCAATCACAACTACAACGAAAGCTGCGAGCTGCCTTACCGCGCTAGAGGTACTGCATACTCCATTCTCACCGTCTTGCTCTCTGTCATGGCCTGGGAGGCGAAGCATCTCGACCTCAGTCTCTTCAATATGTATCCTAACGAGGACCCGCGCAAGGGACTGAGCATCTTTGGCACATTGCTGAAGAATCGATTCCTGTTCTGGGCAGTGATGGCTGGTCTGGTTACACCTTTCCCAGTCATCTTCATTCCGGTCGTTAACCGTGTGGTGTTCCGCCACCTGCCACTCGAATGGGAATGGGGTTTGGTCTTTGCCAGTCTGGTCATCTTCGTCTCCCTGGTTGAGAGCTGGAAGGCAATCAAGCGTGCGCGCAAGGCTAAGAAGGCGAAGAAGAACGGAGAGGTCTTGCCAAACCAGATCGGAGAGAAGACTGACGCCTGATCGCGAGAAAATCATTCATGAAGGCTGGAAAACGGGGATCACCTCAACGTGCGGACCTGTTCTGGAGATTAGGACATTCTTTTAGTAACCACACATTGCTCGACTCTTACAAAGCTGACGCTCCTTGTGATGGGATTGGCGTTCTTGAGTTGACGCACAGACTGAATACATCGCGTCGCACTGTTTCTAGTCCGCTTCGTTGACTCTGTTAACGAAGATTCGGGGCTAATGAGCACATAGTATGATTTACCAACGATCGCTCCAACAGCGACATTCACGAAATTTCCATGTTGATCTGTTTCGTTTCTATTCCGAGACTCTCCCCCGAGGCTCAAACATCGTCGTGGTTGAAATAAGGTTGCACCCTGGTCGTCAGATGAACTGACTACCATTGCTTGACTTGCATCGAAAGTCAAGTACCCCTGGCAGGCCATTTAATGAATCCAAGATTTGGAGAAGGACAACATGGCATTTTGCATTTCGCAAGTCAAACTGCGTACAAATTCCTCGAACACTCTTGCAATATTTGCGTCTAGCTCGTGCTCTCTGGAGAAGGATCAGTGCAGCCATGCGAGCATACAATGCGGTAACCCTCTTGGTGTGGAGCGGGCTGAGTTGCGTGGTGAAAGCTGAATCAGAGAAGGTGAGTCTGGTTGACGGCGAATGGATTCTGCGACTCTGTGCTATATGCTGATGGCAACGGACAGTATCCGCTTTGTTATGCTGGTTTTTGCAAAGACAACAACTGTGTGATTCAGCCTCACAACGCAACCTGGCCCTGCTCTGAATTGAGTCCTGTATGTTGGTTCTCGAATGTTTTTCCTTCATGGATTTGAGAATCCGCATGCACGACCTACCCTTTCCCAACTTCAGTTCATATTCCGAAGTCCTCCCGCTTTACCCTCTCCCTTACATGCCCATCTTGCTCACCTTTCCATCTACAGTGCGAAGAAGAAGGCACAGAATGCTTCATCGACACGTACCCTTATCCGGATGCTCCTATGAACTTGGGTTGTGGAGGCAGTGAAGCCGCGAAGGCTTTCAGAAAGATCAAGAGACAGATCGATAAGAAGCCACGGCCTGAATGGTGGGGTCTCGTACACAAGTATGACGAGGAGTTGTCGAAGTATTGGAAGGAGAGGGAAGAGAGGGAGTTGAAAGAGTTCGACGGCTTGTTGAGTCCATTTATGGAGAAGAGGCTGAGGAGATCGGGAAATTTGCCGAAAGGTTACGATGCTAGGAAGAGGAGGATGCAGATTGAGAGGGAGGTGAAGGAGGAGAAGGAGAGGAAGGAAAAGGAAGACAAGGAGGCAACGGAGATGAAGGAGAGGGAAGAGATGAAGGAGAGGGAAGAGATGGAGGAGAGGGAGAAGAAGGAAAGTGAGGAACGCGAAAGGAAGGAGAGGGAAGAGCAAGAGAGGAAGACGAGAGCAGAGCGAGAGAAGAAGGAGAAAGCAGAGCAAACGAAGGAAGAGAAAGCAGAGCAAGAGAAGGAGAAAGCAGAGAAGGAGAAGAGGGAGAAAGCAGAGCAAGAGGAGAAGTAGAAGAAGATCCAAGAGAGCGAGAAGGAGAAGAAGATACAAGAGAGCAAGGAAGTTGAAAAGAAAGCGGAGGAGAAGCCTAGAGATGAGATTGCGGAGGCTAAAGAGGAAGCTGAACAAGAGAAATCGGAGCTGTGAGTGATTTGATCCAATACAAGATTGCCAGCAAAATGTTTGTACTATTAATTTTGTCAGTACTGAATTCTAGCTTCACATCTGCCTACCGTGGTCCGTGGTGTTTGCGTTTCCTTCATACTCTTCGACATTGCTCAGGACCTGAATGTGATACTGGCTTGATTGTTCACTGCAAATCTCTGCGTAGTAGATGAAGTTTATCATGCCACGAATCATGCTTAGACTTGCAACGCGGCTGGTCGTCTCCCTCAATTATGTCCCAACTTTTTGAACGGCGTACGGCCACATTGATATTCTCTTGAGGAGCGAAGCGCGAAGAAAAGCCACGGAGCTCATCGCATGAGCACTTGTCTATTCGAGAACGGACCAGGTACCAGATGGACTCTGTGCGAGTCGCTGAGACACAGATGAAGCGTTGAAACTGAAGCTACGAATGGACGCTGTTCACTCTTGGAGTTCAGGCAGGCCTTAGGAACCAAAGATTCCGCGAATCTGCTGCCGAGTAGAAAGATTCTACTTTTGAAGACTTGTTGATCGAAGAGTGGAGTGGGGGCGTCAGGAGCCTCGCGAGAACAGCAGTGGCGGAAATGTGTTCGTAATACGGCGGCAATTTGAATTTCAGTTCATTGACAGTGTTAGGCACGCACAATCTTTGTCGCATAGGTTATGGGAATGTATGACGATGCTATGGACGTTCAACGTCGACAAAAATAGGTGAAGAGAAGACGGCACTCGCGTATTGACTTTGCAGGGAACTTGCTCAGCATTCCGGCCGATCCGCTGCCGTCAGCAATGCCTGTATGCCCAGACTTTCTGCGCCGTCACCCTAACATACTAGACCAGGTGAGGTGATAATAAAGTATCGACTAGATCTCTATTTGTGTCAGACTCCAGTTTCGCACTGAAGATGAACCAATCCGAACCAATCACATCTCTCTATTCGATCGAACCTCTCGAGCTGGTTAAACCGGCAGATGCGTATTCATTTCCTCAAGCCTGCCCAACCTTGAACGATGAGTGATCAAGGAGCTCCGGGTTTGCCAGAACTCAAAGATATGCCAGAACACCTGAATCTCCATTCTGGAATCTCGCAAGTTACTCCGCTTTCTCGTCGCTCGCTCTGTACCCACAGTCATGTCTTTCGTTCTCCCATCTTTGTTCTTTTCATTTGCTTTGCTGCAGACTTGCAATGGCCAAGAGAGCAGAATATATCAGGGCTTCAACAGCGGCAACACCTTGACCGATTACACTGCAAAATTCGAAGATGACTTCGTCAAAGAGTTCACCACGATGCAGAACCTGCAGAACGCTCCTGGTGTTTTCAACAGCGTTCGCCTGTACACAAACATTCAAGCCCATACAACATCCGATGTCCTCTCTGCCATCCCTGCTGCACTGAAGACGAACACGTCGATCCTCCTCGGCCTGTGGACCAGTGGCAGCAACAACATCACCAACGAGCTCGACGCCCTTGGCAAAGCCATCGACCAATATGGCATCGACTTCGCAAATGCCGTGGTAGCCATCTCGGTCGGTAGCGAGGATCTCTACCGCTTGTCCGACATTGGTATCAGGCAGAATGCTGGCATTGGTGCTGGGCCCGATGCAATTGTTCAGTTCATCAACGAGACCCGCAGATTCATCGAAGGTACCTCACTGGAAGGCAAGCCTGTCGGCCACGTCGACACTTGGCGCTCGTGGGTCAATGAGTCCAACTCGGCCGTTATCGAAGCAGTCGACTTCATCGGCGTGGACATTTACCCGTTCTTCGAAAACGACACTACCATCGCCCCGAACTTCTACGTCAACACTTTTGACAATGCCGTCCCGATCTTCCGAGACCGATGGGAACAGGTTGTGAATGCTTCACAAGGCAAGGATGTCTGGATCACTGAGACTGGTTGGCCGTTCAAGTCCGAAGGTCCGGCGTGGGGAGAGTCGCAGGCTTCCGTGGACTTCCAAGCAGACTATTGGCGTGGAGTTGGGTGCGGAGATCTATTTGGCAGAGTCAACACGTGGTGGTACACATTGCGAGATGCAAACCCGGAGAGCAAACAAAAGTTCGCGATCACGAATGAGGACCTCTCAACGGAGGCTTCGTTCAATCTGAGCTGCAGTGCGGTCGGTACTGGCACGCGGAACGCTGCTAGAAGTGCTGGTGGAATTTCCTTAAGAGAGCGGGTCCAAGACATAGGCCGATGGACTTTTGCGATCTTGCTAGGCGCAGCGGTACTTTAACGATCGTGCCGTGTAACACTTCGTACACGCGGTCCGACAATGATTGTCAAAAGTATTGTCTCGTTAGTTTCGAGGACTGTACGCGTGAAATGTCAACATACTCTCAAGGAGCATTCTCCGGAGGCCTCAGCGTGCTAAGGATAGTACTCAGCAACGAGAAAGAGGACTGGCTTCGTTGGCAATATGAGCTCTCAAGCAAGGTGCGCCGTAGAAGGACAAACTCACGCCAAGTCAGTCGCTCAAAGTTACTGCAACACATGGCTTCCATCAACATCGCTTCCTGAAAGTTTCCAGTGCAAGATGGATCCGGTCGCGTTTGTGTTTTCCGTCGGTGACCGGTGCAGACTCCTGGTAACGCGAGTACAGAGTCCAAGACTATCGTCGATGACCTTGTGCTTCAGTCCGGGTGAGAGACGTCTTGGCCGCTTGTGATATGTGTACTGCCATTCGATGCAGTATCGCCGCCTCGCTGCTGCTGGTTGATGATACTTCACCTTGAATTGTGCATGACGTTTCGCTGTTGATGAAACAGCAGAGTTCATTGCTAACATTCCAAAGGTTGTTTGCAAAAGGTGATGTCTCGTGCCGCTAATATGCTCGTGGCTGGGTTGTCGCGCCTTCCACTCGTGCTCGTTGCATTGCGTAATGCTGATGGTGTTGAGGTCTTCACTATCGTGAGCGGCTCGTCATCTTTGTAAAATGCACACATAGCAAGCGTGCGTGCCGTGGTATCTTTGGAGACCCAGCGGAGTCGATGATACAGGATGGAATTGCCATCGCCGAGCACCTGGCCCCTGGAGGATTGAACGTCGGGACAAGTTTGATGCTGCGATCAGTCATCAGTGTATTGCAGTCCGATGCATTGTGCATGATCTCACCTAGGACATACTCCAAAGCGAATCGCCCATCGGGGGAGATAGGCGGCATATATGTTTTGAGGCTGTGCGGATCTTGGCAAGTGGTTGCCTGATGTTGCAGTACGACGGATACGACGAGTTGGTGCGTGATCAAGGGTTTGCCTTTCAAGTTTTTAGGTCAGTGCATGTCAAGATCCAGCGCTCCTGGTGCACTTAAACAAATCTGCCGATTAATGCCGCATCGGAAGATTCGCACTACTATAATCGTCGCACCGATTCCGCATCTGGTCATCTCTTCTCCGTTTCGTGCTATTACAGCCTCACGTTGTCCTTGGCGCTCAACGTATCTCTCTTTTCTCCCATGACCACGCTCGACTAGCCCACTCTTCCCGAAGCCTATAGGCCTTCGCACGCTAGGAACAGTGCTGTTGACGCCGAACACAGTCTCTTTGCACAACGGCATGATGCCACCGTGAAATTGTGTTGCGGTTCCCCTCTTGCTCCGTGTTCGTCTAGTGCTCGCATCAAACGTGTATTCAACACAGCCCCCAATGCCTTCCGTCGCGAGACAGAACATGATCCGCAGGAGACACGGACGTAGCTCGGGCTGACGAGAAGAGCGAGGTCGCGGATTTGAGATTGTTCTGAAGCACAAGGTTACATTAGACCTGGCAGTAGAGTCTGGGGTGCTGAATGGATACTCCGGCGTTCGTGACGTCCTTGGGGACAGTCGTCGTCGTCGTCATCGTCGTATACCACCCCATATGACCAGTTTCGAGCCCATCGTTCCACATGCGGACACTGCCAAGGTCTGACTTTCTCACCTCGCGTCTGGGCGAGTAATAAGTGATATGCGATACGCAACTCTGCCAAACTCCGAGCTGAGACCTCACAGCCACCTTGCACTGCGCAAGTCAATGGAAATAGCAGACGTCGACCAGGTCGGCACTTTCAACATGTCTGGGCGCGGAAGCAATTGCAGCAGGAGGCGCAAGCAACGCATATATAAGTCGTCTCCTGACCATGAGTAGCGATGGATAGATCATCAGCTTTCATCCTCAAACAACACGACAAGCAGGACTTTCGTACTCCATTCTTGAACATCATCAAGCCGGCCTTGAGAAATCTTCGAGACAGTCGCAACAATCGCAACTTCCATCTACAATCCATCAAACAGCATTCAAGATGAAGATCAACGCCGCAACTGTCTTTGCCCTGTACAGCGCTCAATGCCTTGCGGCTCCCGCTGCCCAACCAAAGCCGGAGGCTCGTCCAGCTGCGGGCAATTTGAACGAGCTTGCAGATTTTCTTGTCAAGCGCGATCCGATCTTTTGGGCCCCAATAGCCGCTGGAGTCGGAGCCATCGGCGGAGCCATCGGTGGAGCCGTTGGAGGCAGCGAGAAGCGCAGTCTTCAAGAGCGTGACCCTATCTTCTGGGCCCCAATAGCCGTCGGAGCGGGTGCGATAGGAGGGGCCATTGCAGGGGCAGTGGGCGGCAGTGAGAAGCGCAATCTTCAAGATCGTGACCCTATCTTCTGGGCACCTATAGCCGTCGGAGCGGGTGCGATAGGAGGAGCTATCGGCGGTGCGGTGGGCGGCAGCGAAAGACGCGATCTTCAAGAGCGCGACCCTATTTTCTGGGCGCCCATAGCCGTCGGAGCGGGTGCGATAGGAGGAGCCATCGGCGGTGCAGTAGGCGGCAGTTGAATCGAGAAGCGAGCACGAGACAACCTGCCAAGCGTGTCCTTGAGGTTGCAGAATAAGATGCGAGCGCGAGAGAAGAACGGACCATCTTTGGGATATGATCTTCCTAGACAAAGCAGATAGCTCACGGATCGACGGCTCAATCTCACTGGCCAATTATACTTCACTGTGCATTTTGTATGTCATTCCATTGTTGATGGAAGTGTCCCGCGGCCGGTGATGATGGCAATCGGTCGTGCTGAGAGATGTACCTATCCTTCGTGGGGAGAATACGTTGACTGGTGATCTTGCAAGGGATAACCAGCTGCGATTCCGCAGTGCGGGATATTGTCGGGACCGGAGACAGAAGTCTTGTAATAGTGTTTATCTCTCCCGCGAACACTTCAGTCCACCTCGGCAAAACTATATTCGATTATACCATTGTGACTCGACCGAGACCAGAGGATGAGATCCCATTGTCAGCAAGTCAAGAGTTGAGGATCTTCGCGCCACTGGCATGGTCATGGTCGTGGCCGGACCGTCACGCATTCGACGGACTGTACGCGTTGCCTTGCGTAATTTTGAGGGCATGTTGGCTGCGGTCATCATTTCCATTCCAGTGAGTTGCACAAATAGCGGGCGAGCGTGTCATAACACCCTGAAGGGAAAAGGTTTCCATTTGTATGTGCGCGGCCACAAGAAGCGGGCGCGTAAGCGGTTGTGTCCGTTCTTTCGCCGGGTGTCATTGGTCATCGGCCAGTCTCTTGGTCGCGTTGCCCACAGCTCTTTTCGTAGATCTTGTAGAAGCACGGACGGCCGGCGCTCGAGACGTGTCTATTGGAGTACAGGCGACAAGTTCGTCCACACGGTGAAGTCCAGCAGCAGATGCAGATGCGGCGTCGAGGAAGGTTACGGGCCGAACCGTGTGACCAACGCGATCCGAATTGGATCGGAATGCCCCAAACGTCACGCGCATACTCCGGCATCAACACACCGAACACACCTTGGTCATCGCGGTACAGCATGGCTTCCCTTGGCCAGCGGCGGATTGTCCATTGTCATTCTTCTGAAGCTTAATGGTGCAACCATTGAGATTGAGACGCCGCCAGTATCGTGCCTGAGGATGACGAGAGACTGTCCGATCAGCCAACATTTTCCCACTCGTGGCGCACAGTTTCGCTTCGTCAAGAATCAGTCCTGATCTCCATTCACATATATTCTGCCAGGACTGGATGTGGTGGCAGACGGCAAAACGAACATTTGGAAACATGCACACTTTGTGACTCATCCCGATGACATTGATGCCGCGTCTGCTTCGCTTCTCGGGACAGAGTGCCTTAGCTGTGCTGCACAAAGCGGAGCTACGGAGGTAGGAGGTAGAAAGAGCATTGGATTGCGGAGGCGAACGAGTACGAAATCACGGCAGTGTTGATCCTGATGGTTTCTGCGCTTCGGCGCGTTCAGACGCAGGGCTGTACTGATCGACTGATACTACCACAAGCGAGCTCTGGCTGCAGTTTCTGCGGGTGGGCG
>JAASLG010000027.1:0-65333 GCA_013365235.1 Cercospora sesami
AACCAGGAATGGAGAGCAAGGGCACCATCATCAAGCTGCATTCCAATGGAGCTGTCGTTCAATTTTATGGCCCCGTCAGAGCGTGGTTGCCAGTCGCAGAGATGAGCGAAACGTTCATTGAGCGTCCAGAGCAGCACTTCCGGCTCGGACAAACCATTCGCGTCAAAATCGTCTCTGTCAGTCCCGAGGCTCAGGAGATGAAGGTCACATGCAAGGACAGCGTTGCTTTTGACGAGGACCAGGAGCAGGCTTGGAACAATATCTCTGGCGGACAGCTTGTCAGTGGGACAGTAACTGAGAAGTCCACCGAGACTATCTCTGCCGATCTAGAGAGTGGGCTCAAGGGTATCATCCGTGTGATGCACTTGGTCGATGGCTCCCTCGCGAAGGCTGAGAAGGAGGCAAAGCGCATCCGCGTCGGGCAGAAGCTGCAGAACTTGCTTGTGCTTGACAAACAGGATCGTAGCCAGACCGTGCTGCTGAGTAACAAGCCCAGCTTGGTCGAAGATGCCAAATCCGACAAGCTGATCAGTACTTTCGCTGACATCGCTCAAGGAGCCAAGGTTCGCGGATTCGTGAGGAACACTACAGCCGACGCAGTCTATGTCGAGTTCGCCAATGGCATCGTCGGTCTGCTACCCAAGAGTCAGATCTTGGCCGAGTCCTTGAGCAAGCCTGAATTTGGTATGCGAAAGGACCAAACTTTGAACCTCTGGGTACTCGACATGGACCACACAGGGAAGCGATTCCGCTTGACCATGCGCGAGCAAGCGGCATCTGCAGATCAAACTAGTAGCTCTGCGCCTGCTACTCTCGACGCCCTGAGCAAACCTATCGACTCGTCTCTGAAGTCGATGTCAGATCTGGAGCCAGGCAGAATCACAAAGGCGCGCATTGCTTCCGTCCGTGCGACACAAATCAATGTCCGACTTGCAGACAATGTTCAAGGGCGAGTGGATGTGAGCGAAGTCTTTGATTCTTGGGAAGAGATCGCCAACAAAGCAGCCCCCTTGCAGAATTTCAAGCAAAACGATCTGATCGACGTCAAGGTCTTGGGTATACATGACGCTCGCAACCACCGCTTCCTACCTTTTAGCCACAGACAGGGCAAGACCCCGGTCTTCGAGCTTTCTGCAAAGAAATCTCGCGTGGAAAAGGACGACAAGTTTTTGCTCGAGCTTGATTCCGTGAAAGCGGGCTCATCTCACCTCGCATTTGTTAATAATCACGCAGAAAACTGTGTCTGGGTCAATCTCTCGCCAAATGTCCGGGGCCGAGTTGCTTTGATGGACTTGTCTAACGACGTCGGTCAATTGCAGAATGTGGAAAATCGTTTCCGCGTGGGATGTGCGTTGCGTGTCAAGGTCAAGGCCGCCGATATCAGCACTGGCCGACTAGACCTCACAGCCAGACAGGACGAAACGTCAGCCGCCTTGACGCTCAAAGACTTGTCTCCAGGCATGGTGCTCCCTGCACGCGTGATCAAGTCCACTGAGCGCGCAGTCACTGTTGAACTCGCGAAAGATCTGATCTGTCATGTGCCATTGGTCGAACTCAGCGACGACTACGATGAGATCAACCTTGCACAGTACAACAAAAACGACATTGTGCGTGTCTGTGTGATCGGCGTCGATACCCCAAACAAGCGAGCCTTTGTCAGTTTGAGACCATCCAAGGTCCTGAGCTCCAGCCTGCCTGTCAAGGACCATCAAATCTCGAATGTCTCACAGGTGAAGGCTGGCGACATCGTGCGCGGGTTTGTCAAGAAGGTCGCGGACAAAGGAGTTTTCATCTCACTTGGCGCCGACGTGGATGCTCTCGTTCGTATCGCAGATCTGAGTGACCAATTCGTGAAGGAATGGCGGTCAATCTTCGAAGTGGATCAACTTGTGAAGGGCCGCGTTCTCTCTGTCGACACAGAAAGCAAACAGATCCAACTGAGCTTGAAGCCGTCTCATGTTGGTGGCCACTACGAGCCGCCTCTCGGCATCACTGACATCGAAGTGGGCATGAACGTCACTGGAAGGGTCAGGAAAGTTGAAGACTTCGGTGCCTTTATCGACATCGACAACACGCAACCCCGACTTTCCGGTCTATGTCACAGGAGCGAAGTGGCTGCTCGACGCATCGAGGATGTTCGCAAGTTATACAGTGCTGGCGATGTGGTCAAGGCAAAGGTGCTGAGTGTTGATGTTGAGAACCGCAAGATCAGCTTGGGCCTGAAAGCCAGCTACTTCGCTAACGAAAGGGACGAAGTCGACGAGGATGAGGAAGAAGAGAGTGAAAACGAAGACGTCGACATGGACGGCGGCGTTGAACTCGAAGACGACTCAGAGGGCGGCATCGATATTGACCTAGCGGACGTCCAAGATGCAGACAGCGACGACGAGGATGCGGCAGAAGATGCCATGGATGTTGACGAAGAGCCTGCGGCAGTAAGTGGAGGACTGAAAACCACTGGCTTCGATTGGGCAGGTGATAGCCTCGACGCAGAGACGAACGGCGCCGCTTACGAATCCGAACCGGAAACCACAACCGTCAAAAAGAAGAAGAGGAAATCAGAGATCAAAGAAGATTTGACCGGCGATCTGGACAAGAACGGGCCTCAAAGCAACAGCGATTTCGAAAGACGACTTCTCGGTGAGCCTAACAACTCCAGTCTCTGGATCGAATACATGGCATTCCAGCTTCGGCTCAGCGAGGTCCAACAAGCACGCAACATCGCCGAACGTGCTTTGCGCACCATCAACATTCGTGAGACCGACGAGAAGGCTAACATCTGGATCGCGTGGATCAACCTTGAAGTTGAATATGGCGACGATGAGAGCGTAGAGGGAGTCTTCAAAAGTGCATGCCAAGTGCAAGATCCTCTTGAGATGCACGAGAAACTTGCCTCTATCTACATCGACTCGGGCAAGCACGACAAAGCAGATGGCATCTTTGAACGCATCGTTGCCAACAAGAACTTCCGCGCTTCTCCAGATGTCTGGCTGAACTACGCGACGTTCCTGCTCAACAACCTGCGCAAGCCTGAACGAGCTCATGCGCTCTTATCAAAAGCTCTCCAATCTGTTCCCGTAAGCGAGCATCGTCTCTTGACAGCCAAATTCGCCGCCCTAGAATTCCGATTAGCGGCTGGCGACCCTGAGCGTGGTCGCACAATGTTTGAAAACATTCTCGATGAATATCCAAAATGGAGTTCGGGTTGGGATATGTGGGTCGACATCGAGCGAAGCAGGATAGCCCACTGCGAGAGCGATGAAGCGAAAGCTGAGGCGATCGAGAAGACGAGGGCGTTGTTCGAGAGGACCATCAAGGCGCCAATGAAGAAGAGAAGGGCGAAGTTCGTTTTCAAGAAGTGGCTAGAATTCGAGAACAAGGAAGGTGCGATGCCTGTGAGCGGCAAGAAAGGAAAGAAGGGCAATGCTGGTGGCAGCCAGGCTGAGAGAGTCACTGTTCTGGCAAGAGAATATGTGCAGAAGCTGGAGGAGAAGAAAGGTGGCGATGGCGACGATGAGGAGTAATCTGTGCTGGACTCAGGCATGGGCGAAATCAAAAGTGCAGGACGGATAAACTTGGATTGGTGTAGGATGTAACATTGTACAGCACGCATATGTGCAAAGAGCGTCAAATCACGCCGTATGCATTTTTGGACCTGACTGTAAGTGCTAATGCCGTCCCTAATAGCTTGCTCACTTACTACAGAACGACGCGAAGCGAGAGAACATCACTTGTGAACGTGGTTCAGTCTTGGCTAATGGGATCGTGAGATGAAGAAAAGCTTAGAAACTTTATTCCTAAGTTCCTGCAGATCAGGCGGAGGCGTGCTCTTCTAATACCATTTCAGGCAAGCGTTTGACCTATTCAGGTCAATCAAGTTCAATGATGTGCAGTGCTAGCCACGACCGAGGCTCGTTGACTTGAGCTCATAAGAAACTTGCCAACACGACTCCAGGACATGTTCGACAAGTAAACGACATGGCTGCTGCCTCAATGAAGAGTCTCCTGGGCTTGGCCCTGCTACATTACGCTGCAGCTGTTGGACCGTCTGATATCAGAACTGATCCTGGTGTTTCTGGCCCTCCGCTCGAAATTGTCCACTACTTTACAGGACAATGGCCTACAGGCATCGCAGTTTCGGCGAAGGGCCGCAAGTTCGCGTGCTATCCTGCTGGCCTTGATATTGCCAATACTTACAATGGCATTATCCCGACAATGCAAGTGGGAGAGCTCACATCCGAAGATTCGGAAACAGCTTATCCAAATGCAACATACAACATGAGTCCTGGTGGAGCAGTCAACAGACTTAGCATTCCGCCTGTCACCAAAGGCGATCGGGATTTCCTCCTCGGCGTTCAAAGCGTGATCGTGGACTCGAAAGACACTCTTTGGATTCTCGATACAGGCCGCGTACAAGATTTGTCTAATCCCATCTCGCCCATGCTCCGAGCAACAGTCCCAGGAGGCCCCAAGCTCGTCAACATCGACCTCAACACCAATCAGATAATACAAACCATCATCTTCAACACCGACCTCGTCAAACCAGACTCCTACCTCAACGACGTCCGAATCGACCGCAACCCCAACCTCTCCAACACAAGTGGCAAAGGCGCAGCCTACATAACCGACTCCTCCGTCGAAGGCAACAACGCCATAATCTTCGTCGATCTCGGCACAGGCAAAGGCACTCGCCTCCCTCTCCGCGAAACAAAAGCCATCTTCGGCTCCGTCCCTTACGTTTGGGGCGAACCAATGTATCAAATCACCGGTCTTACCTCCGCAATCAAACCAAGCTACATCACCTTCGGCAGTGATGGAATCGCCATTTCTCCTGATGGATCAACCCTCTACTTCTCCGTCATCGGCGGCCGATTTCTCTATAGCGTCCCAACAGCCACTCTCCGATCCGGAAATCTCGCAAACGCACAATCTGCTGTCAAGAACCTCGGAGAGAAGGGTGTTTCCGACGGTCTTGAAACCGATTCGAACGGGATCGTCTACAACGGACAAGTAGAAAACAACGGAATCACAATGTACAACCCTGCCACTACGTTTTCGACGATGTTTGTGCGGGATCCGAGGATCAATTGGGTTGATACGATGTCAATTGCGGAGGATGGGTATTTGTATTTTACGGTGAATCAGCTGAATTATTTGAATGCGATTTATCCGGGACAGGGCTTGCCGTTGGTGGATAGGAGGAAGAAGCCTTATGTGGCTTTTAGGGCGAAGTTGCCGAACGGGGGAACGAAGATTCGGTAGGAATGTGGTAGGTACCAGAATGAATGGGAGGCTTGCGGTATGAAATGAACGATTAGATAGTGACAGTGAATTTGATACTTCGTCTGTAGAGTAGATTTACAGGGCCATGATGTTACTATACACTATCATATGTGTACAGATTGTGCGCTTACTACGACATGCGAGAGTGTCCAACATTTCGTGCAATCTGAGCAATGTGTAGGTACTCCACGCTCACCAAGCTGGGAATGCACATTTCAACCTCGACCCGTCCGGATCCTTCTTCTTCGGATCCGGAACACTTTCTGTGATGCAATAAGCTCCGTCGTTCTTACCCCATCTCGTGGACTTTGGCCATCCAACATCCTGCGACTTAAAAGCAAAAAATCGAATACCATCAGTGGCTGGATTTCCATACTGGAAATTGAAGTTCGCGCAGCCAGTCGCCCCTCTGACAATTCTGATTGCCTTGGGGAGAGTCCCGCTAGGTGATAATGTGAGACTGGCCCCATTTGCCATAGTCGTCGGCTTGAGTCTTGCGAGCACAACCTCATTTCCGTTCCTGTATACGTATACGCGAACCCCAATCTGATCGTTGTTCTTGCCGGTAATTTCGAGGTCGATGTGGAATTGTCGAATGTCGGAAGGTTCTCTCGTCAGTCTGTAGGTGTTGTGTAGAGCTTCATCGTAGGGTTTCCCTGGCTTGGGAACCCAACCAGAGACCGATGTTGCATCTTTCCACCGCAAATTTGTCATATGAAATTGCAGTCCGTCATTTCTGCAGTCAGGTTGGGGCTTACAGTATGACAAAGAGCTGTACGTTTAGTCAGCATGGCAACTTTCAATCCGATCATTCGTTCGACGCTTACTTGGAGATCCTCATATCGTTGGGATCATTGGGATCAAAATCGCCGAAGTAGGGCTCAACCGCATACCAGTCACCGACTCTGATCTCCCCAGGGCCTCCCAGGCGATCGCTCGCGAATCGTCCCGTGGGATTCCAATCTTTGTGCCCTTTGCGGAATTGTGTGATCGCGGCCCCGCCCGCTGAATTGTCGGGTCCATATATACATCTCAGAGCGACCTGCGGAGTCGGAGCGTTCCGATTGAAAGGCGTCCGCTGCTGCGAATACATGGGCCATTCATCGGTTTGTAGTAAGAGGTCTTTGCGACTGCCTCCCATTCTTGGATCCCAGAATCTCTGTCCAAAAGGCCATGTTTGGCATGGTGTGCCCGAGCTGATGGTTACACCAGCTTCAGCGCGCGAAATTCTGTTGTTTCTTGCTGGCTCGTAATAATGGATCGTCCGGCCCTGGTTTATGCAGTTCTGATAGTAGCACACGTTTTGGCATGCCTGTGGGCTCAATTTGCAACTCATTTTGCAGACCCCACGGTACGCTGCAGCTCTCTCAATCAAGCCATCACCACGCCGGACGAGTGTGCTATCTTCCGTAACATCGTACGGTACATAGGGGCCCGCATACGGCAGAATGGCGTCTTCTCCTTCTGGTGGGATTGGGTCCATGGCGTCATCGTGATACTGCTCAACGACGAAGTCCTGCGTTTCACTGGAGTGAGTTTCGTTCAGGGCATCGATAATGGAAGCCGAGCTCAGGGTTGCGATTTGTAGTGGGCGACCGAATGGAACAGCTTTCATGACGTTCTGAGCTGCAGCTAGCGAGAGGATGGTGAAGAGAGCGAGAGACATGGTGGATGAAGAGGCCTGTGTTGCTTCGGTTGACTTTGAAGGATCAATTTGCGGGATAAGTATGTTGACTTATAGTGCAGAGACCACCATATGCTTGCTTGCGAGTACTACCTGCAATAAGGTACATGCATACTTCGGGCCATGAGTGGGCGGTCTCGCATTATACTTCACTGCAGGCCCCCTCAGCAACATGGTATACACAATGCACAGAGGTAGTGCCGCAGGCCTCATCGCTATATTGGCGTCGTGCCCTTGCGGTACTTTCCATTGGACGATGCTGAGGCCGTTGTTGCTAATAAGCATTGAGCTCTCAAGCGAACTGAGGCGAGCACATCCTAGACCATATCCTCCGAACATCTGTGCTTGAGAGACTATGCGTAGTATGCCAACGATAGCGAAGCCATATCTGTATCCATTCTCGGGAGTGCTAGGTATCGTGGTCCGCCTAAATTCATACACTGTGGCATCGACATGTTCGTCATGTCTCCCTCGATAGATAGTGTGGTCTAAGAGGTGCATGTCTAGTGCAGACCTCGGGAGAGGAGGGTAGTAGGTGACACATGAAGCTCTTGCGCCTAGTCTGCAAGCTAAAAGTCAATGTTTACCAGCTTGAGTCAAGCGCTCACAATCAGGCAAGTGAACCTGGTCAAGTCCTGATCTGATTGGTGCGGGCAGAGCCGGATTGGCTATCACATGCAAAGCAGGTCGGGTTCGTAAGTCTCGCACCTGCTCAAGAGCTTTGCACTACATCTTGTTCGTTGATTGATATCGCGACACTTGATGCAGTCCCGCGCTCCAACTACCACAACATCACGTCGACAGACACATCATCCTGCGCCTTCCTCCAGAAAGCAGTGAACCGAATGCGAAAGTGCTTTGCCAACATGACATCTGCAGAAGAAGAGGCATTCTTCAGTGGTGGCTGGAGTGATGACGATGAGAGGATCGATGTGTATGCACTGTTTGTGCTGGAAGATGTGCCAGTGACCGTGAGTCACTAATGAAGCTGCGTGGCTTTGCGCAAAGCTGAACGTGTAAATCTAGGACATCGAGGACGCTCTCAGACGTAACGAAGAAAATAGTCTATCGTCATCACTCTGGCTAGCTGACGATTATAACACTCTACCGGACTTCGAATTCGGAAATTCTGAAGGATTCGGCACGAAACTTCCGCTCCATCCAGACTGGCAGTCTCCATTTCGAGGAAAAACAGCGGCGGACGCGGCGGATTTCCTGCGCACCGTACCCAAGCCGAGAAAACCACTCTGCAAGACTTATTTCGCCATTCTCGTCAAGAAGCTGTTTAGGGAGCAAGGTCAAGTTCTCGTGTGCAAAGTGGTGGAAGATGGTCAGGTACAGTCAATCCCATGTGCCGTCGCAGACGTTGGCGTTTTCTTTGCTGGCCATGACCGCGACACATGGGAGCAAGAGATGATCAGCTGGGAAGAAGAAGGCTTGGTGTTGATGGCTTGATGAGGCTGCTGCTCGGATTGATCTGCTTCATTCCTTCCGGAGACGTGGTGTGTTGCTTGAGTCATCATAGATGTAGCGACTTACATGCTCCATGCACAAAACACGTGGCTCATCGGGCGACAGCGTCCAATCTTGACAGCTTCATGTGGTTTGCAGGCCGCGTGGTACCGTACACCCCATCGTGAAGATGGCGAGCGGTCTTGGTCACAACGCCAAAGACCTTCCGTGAATGGTGCTTTGCCTGTGGCTGCGGATTATATATATGCCCTTGCAGTGCTGCAATGCTCGGATGCAACAAATCTTACCCACCATGATTTCCACATCCGTTCTCGTGAGCACGCTGCTCGCTACCCAGGCATTTGCCCAAGCACCCCTGCCGTACAACTCATCCCCAACACAATACCCGGAACCGCCTACCTTGACCTCTGCCTTGTCCCTTGTCACCTCAACGAGCAATACTCCGGTGGCCTCAATCGTGACGACTTCCAGTCACAACGGCTCTGGATCATCTACCCAGACAGAGTTGCTGGAGTCTACCACTTCTCCCACGAACCCCAATACTGCTGGAACGAGCTATGGTGGACGGATTACAACGACTATATCATTTGGTACTGGTACCTCAACGACTACTGATAGTTTCTCAAATGGAACAGTGCCTCCGAGCATAACAACACTTTCAAGTGGCCCAGGAGTCATCAGCACAGCACCAACTGATCTGCCCTTCCAAACTACAGCCCTGTCGTCGAATGGATCGGGCAGTGCAGCAATAGAGACCAGCTCTAGCTGGGACTTCGCCGAATCCTCGGATGGCCAGCAGTCAAGTACGGGCTTTCTTACTACCACAGACTCAACTGGGTCTTCAAGTGACCAGCAGACAAGTGCGAGTTCTGTTACTGTCGCAAAGTCAAGTGGATCTTCGAGCGGCCAACAGATGAGCACAAGCTTCGTAACCACCGCAGACTCAAGTGCATCTTCGAGTGACCAGCAGACAGGCACAAGCGGTATCACTACCTTCGGCTCATCTGGGACGTCGAGCGATCAGCAGACGAGTACGATCTTCGTCACCACCTCCGGCTCAAGCGAAGCTTCGAGCAATCAGCAGACGGCCACAAGCGTACTTACTGCCAGCTCTGTGGGCCAGGATCAGACCACTCCTGAGGGCACCAGTGCAAGCGCTTCGAATACTACTGGGCTCGGTCCTGGAGCCACAACACTGTCAGTCACCTCCGAGATGTTGCCATCGACCACACAACAAGGGGTCCAGATCACTCTCAATCCTGAATTGACCATCACAGGGAATGCTTCCGAGATTATCGTTGGAACTTCCGCTTTGTCGCCTGGTGGCCCTGGATTTACGAGCGGGACTGTCACTGTCTCCTTTGCTCCGGATGGAGTAGTCGTCATCGGTAGTAGCTCGACTACCTTGCCTCCGTTGTTCACAAACGATTCATCGACTGCCTACAGCCCTTCGCCCACCAATAGTCCATCCACCACAACAATGGAGGCAGGTGTACAGATCACCATCGATCCTGGTCTTACGATCACCGGTGATGCGACCGGGATCGTTGTCGGTAATTCCACCCTTTCACCTGGTGGATCTGATTTCACAAGCGGGACTGTCACAGTCTCCTTGGCTCCAGGCGGGGTGATCATTATCGATGGCAGTTCAATAACCGTGCCTTTGTCGAGCACCAGTGACTTGCCTGCCACATCGACCGTGGCCGGTGTACAAATCACTGTCAACCCCGAACTAACGATCACTGGAGACGCGTCTGCGATCATCGTTGGAACCATTACTCTATTACCTGGCGGCCCTGCATTCACTAGTGGGACTATATCAGCCTCACTCGCCCCAAACGGAACAGTAGTGGTCGATGGCAGCACATTTACAGTGTCTGCATTGAGCACGGATGTTCGGTCTACGAGTCTCCAGCCCAGCGCGACCAATCCGAATAGTGCAGCACCTTTGCCTTCGTCGACCAGTCAGACTTCGACTCCTCCTGCCCCTCTGCCTTCCCCATCACCTCCTCCTCCACCTACACCGCCTCCAATCTTTCCGACAGCGCCACCATCATCAGGATCCCCCACCCCAACGCAGTCATCTACACCTGATGCGACCGATGTAGAAGCGCAGAAGGAAGCTGTCGTGATAGTACTGCGAGGCATAATTCCACGTCTTCAAGAGTGGGTCAAAGAAGTCGAGGTCGACCCAAAGCCTTTAATCGAGGAACTCCAAAAGATCGGAAATATGGCTAAGGGCCTTTTAGAGAGAGTTACTGGTAGTGACCAAGGTGGAGGATGCACGCATTCACTCTTCAACGCATTCCATTGTCTCATAGATACGAGTTCGAAGATCATAACCTCGATCTCGAATGGTATCAAGGGCGAAATCCAGGAACCTCTGAATATCCTCATCGAAATTACTAACGCCCTTCCAAAATTGAAAGTTGAGGATGACCCAGACGACCCTGATGATCCGGAAGACGACCCGGACGAAGAAGAAGACGAACAGACCTCCACGAGCTCCTGTTCGACCGTAACAGCTACCAGCTGCTTCGTGGGCTGCTCGATATCTCTGACGGGCGACGCCAGCTTACAGACAACCACCACAGTCTGTTACACAACTAGCTGTGCCACCGAGACTGGTTGTGATCTTGAGCCAACCACAACATCCACCGTCTCCACTCCATCGGCAAGCGCTTGCCCGCTTGTGCTAAAGACCATCATCAACGCTCAAGCTACATATGACTCCTTCGGCATACCAGCGCCGTCATGGTTCGATTTGTCGCCCTTAGAAAGCACAACAGAGTCTACAGCGGAGCCTACGATGGAGCCTACGGCGGAGCCCACGACGCAGCCTACGACGGAGTCTACAACGGCCGTTTCAGAAAACTTCTCGCAAACATCTGGCACGATCGCAACCTCAGTGCCACAGCCGCCGTTCCCAATTCTACCAGAACCGAGTGCATCTAGCACGATCGCTACCTCGGTACCTCAACCACCATTTCCAATTCTGCCAGAGCCGAGCGCAAGCAGCACGATAACATCCTCAATGACACAGCCGCCACTTCCGACTCCTCCAGAAACAAGCACATCGAGCACGATCACACCCCCTCCGCAATTCTCTCTCCCGCCAGATATAAGTGGAACGAGCAGTCCTCCAGGCGCTACGTGCGCAGAAAGTACGCTCCGTGAAATTTGTGTGGGAACGAGCGCTCCAAAAGCATGTATAACGACAATGTTGTGTGCCTCCTGGGAAGCCACTGCCACATCCACTGCCGAGCCTGCTGCTTTCACAACGACCCTTCCAGATTTCCGGGGATACAAGAACTTAGGCGAAGTTATACGGAAATGTCACGATGTTTCCAAATTCCATGGGCACGGCGACCTCCACAGGGAATCGGTAGACATATTTGCATATAACTTCTGTCAGGACAACGGCAAAGTTTACATGACCCCTTATACTGATACATTTCAGATGAGGTATGACAGCGAATCTCTCAAAGCGAGCTTGGCCAAGGGTGTCAATAACGACTTCTACGTTCAATGGATACCGGGCTGCAAATTGAAAAATGGAGATGGCGAAATGATCACAAGGCAGATGATTGACTTCAAAACGTATCCAGAGGGGGCGTCGCAGTATGACGCTCATACCTCTGCTTGCTACTCTCTCCTTTTTACAAACTATGCGAAATGCAACAACGAAGGCGTCGGCGGCAGTGTGGAGGCTGGGTGCTTGAGATACACATTCACCGGAGGCCGGGGTGAAGCTATCAAGGACTACATCGATGTCATTGTGCCGAGCCTGCCGCCATAGAGTTATTCGTCTGTGATTATGGGTCGAGAAATTTCCTACGGTTTCGGTGTACCAAAGGCAGCGTAATATAGAAGGAAACATAGCTATCAATGTCAAAGTTGTGAGCTAGTACCGCTCTCTTATTACTCTTTGTCGTGGCTAATCTGGACGGAATATGCTCAAATCCTTGATGAAGAATCAGCACTGTAGGGCAACTTTGTATTCAGCTTCAGCTGTAGTGAGTGATGATTGAAGAGGGCTGTTTGTCAGAGGAAGCGACTGGTTTCATGCATAGAGAACAAGCAGTCCATTGCGATGAGATCAACATTGATATCGTCGTATCTTGGATTCCGGGATGCAGGCTGAGAGATGGGAATGGCGAACTCATTGACAGGCAGAAAATTGAGGTCAAGTGGTACCCAGATCGTCGTGCATTGCGATCTTTATAAAAAAAAACACGAGGGATACAACAATGAGGGGGTCGGAGGCAGCACGGATGCGGGATGTCTGAGGTACACGAATGCCGGGGGCAGGTGCGAGCCGATTGAGGACTATATGGATGACATTGTGCCGACACTGCCGCCATAGGGCGATGTGCGTGCGATCATGGATACTTGGGTTCCCTGAGACCAGCGACCTATATGTAGTAAGATCTGATCTCGTGTACCAATATTGTGAAACATAACTGCTCCCTTCTTCCTCCTTTGAAAGAAAATTACACGCAAGATCTCTCGTTCTCTTCTTCAAGTGCGTGCTCATGCGACAGATCCACCCTCAGCTCAAGACTTGTAAGTCAATTAGAGGGAGTTGGCGCAGAACATCAGGGACAGAAATGATGGTAGTCGGTGAACATATATCGCTTGATAGAAGCAGGTCGAACGCCAAGCTTAGTCTCACAGCCCAGGCCCACTGGCTGGAGGTGTCGGCTCATGAGACTAGCAGAAGCTATGATGCTTCGACTTCGAACTTTTGAGATTCACAACACTTCTGGTCTTCCTTTTTCACACTCCCTCCCGCCTTGGGTATTTATCGCCAAAACAATGTCATCACAACAACCACAATCTCCACCACCCGACATTGAGAAATATCGAAAGACAGTCCACAATGTCGCTCTCGCCGCCCTTGTTACTTGTCCCATCCTAGCTCTTCTCCCACCTCGCAAGCTCGACATTTACACGATAGGTCTGATCGCCACGACAGGATACTCAGCGAACTATCTGGTACGCGAACGTAGCGGAAGATCTATTTGGCAGACCGTGACGCGGCAACCTGCAGCGTTCCCTGCTTCGCGAGTTGAGCAGAGTGTTGTGGGAGGACTTCAGAAGGAGGGACGAATTGGGCATGATTATCAGTCTGGCTGGAAGGCAGAGAGGCAGAAAGAGATCAAAGAGGATGTTGAGGAGGGGAAGGACTTTTCGGATATGATTATTGATCAGATTTGGGAGGTGTGGAATCAAGGGAAAGGGAAGAAGGAGGATGAGGATTGATCAGGCGGATGCTGGCAGCAGGATGATGCTCATGGCGGCATGAGACAGACTTGAGCACATTCTTTCCGCCTGTTGAGCTAAGTATGCTGGCTCGGACCACTTCTTGACGCGTACAGACTGGTGGACACGTCGAAGTGAAGCTGAGCTACAGCACCGACCTACACCTGGGCAAGCTCCGTATGTTTCTGGTGCGAACTGGAATTCGCTGGCGGCTCTACCTGAGGCCTTGTGGCTCTGAGACATGCAGTATGCTCGCAAGCACGGAGGATGGCGAGCATGTCTCGCGTACTTGACGACGCACGTATGTTCCAGCTGCGAACGGCCGTTCGTGCAATGCAGGCACGGAGAAATTCAAACTGCCGTCAATGGTCAATTCAGTATGCCATCTGCCGCATCGTCTCTAAGACGCTGGATGATTGGCTTCTCGACACAGGGTCGCAGCACGCCAGGATATGTATCCGACGGATGGCTGCATCATGCAATTCCATTTGGCTCCTAGGCTGCGCGGCATGTCTCATTTCCGCAGCGGCCAGCCATGTTGGAGGCGTGCCTGAGTAGGCCACAAAGAACGGGCGGTCAAGCCTGCTGCGAACAACTGTTCGCGCAGGCATTTATTTCCCCACCCGCGTGCATCCTGCTGCGAACTGGTAGCACAACAGCATCCTCTCGACCAATTCTCAAAACACCAGTACAGCAGCAGTATGGCTTGCGAATTGAGATCCTCTCCCTTTGCGGACTCCGGCTTTGATGACAGCTGGCTCAAGACAGAGACCGGCAGCAACGATTTAGAAACCATTCGCGCGTTCAATGCCAATTTCGAGCCACAGAGTAGCGGCGTAGTCGACCTCTCCCAGACGTTCAGCAGTGACGCTGCAGCACAACACAGCACTCAGCCAGCGTACAATTTCAACACCACCGCGAACACCGATCTCGATCAGACCATCTGCCCATCGCCAGTCTACGAAGCATACCCACCCACTTTTACCAACAACAATCCGGCATCGCCCTACTTCCAATCTGTCGAGAACAGCAACGGGGTCAAGCATCATACTTCCTCACTGCGCCACGAGCATCACGGTCATCGTCGATCTGTCTCTGAGCCACCAGGAATGCCGCACCAGCCAGCAATGATGTTCCATCGCGATGAGCACTACCTGGGCAGCCCGATGGCTCCTCTGAAAGTGAAGGCACTGAAAAGTCAGCCATCACACAAGGCCAATCGAAGTCAACCATATCCCACTCTGTCCCGCAAGGCAGCTAGACAGCAGATGCCAAGCTATCCGCACGCAATGCAGCACCCATATCAGCACCAGCACCAGCAGGGCTTCCGACCTAGCGTTCACCGTTCTCAAACACAGCCTGCCCGCCAGTATGCGCCCACAAGTACACCTATGATGTCTCCGCAGCAATACATGAACATGTCTCCACCAGCGCCGGCACAACAACCAAACTGTCATCCGCAACCTCAGCACACTGCATCACCGCGACCGCAAGTGCCTATGCTACCGGATCAGAGTTCGTTGATGCAAAGTACCAGTCGCGTCTGCACGCCTGCAGCAATCGATCCAGCGCTGTCCACGCCTTCGCCTCCTGGGTCCAGGAAGAGACCCCAATCAGCCACGCTGAACATCCCAATGACAGTGGATGAGTTGAGAGCGATGATCTTCGAGACGGTCAAGGAGGCGGTTTCTGGGAGTGGCAGCGATAGCGGTAGTGGAAGCGGGTCGACTGGTGCTGTGCAGAGTACAGAACAGCTACAGCAAACAGAGGAACAGGCACTCGGCCAGGAATTTGAGAGGCTCATCAAAAGTGAAGGATGCAGCGAGGGTCCGAGAGCTTTTCAGATTGAGGAGACGGAGGACATTGAGGCATTTCTCGGCATCGCGCAAGTTGAGAAGAGCGATTGAGAGGGTCACCTTACAAGACATGCGTGTGCAAGCTGGCTCTACGATTATCTTAGGGTCTTCGATGCTTGTATGTGTCTTGGTGACGACAATGCAGCTGCCATGCTCGTTGCGACATCTTCGTTCGTTAGGAAGTTCGCAATGATAGAGGACGAAATGTAAAAATTAGCAGTATCTGA
Source organism: Cercospora sesami (assembly GCA_013365235.1). Classification (NCBI taxonomy): domain Eukaryota; kingdom Fungi; phylum Ascomycota; class Dothideomycetes; order Mycosphaerellales; family Mycosphaerellaceae; genus Cercospora; species Cercospora sesami. Next base: position 15,789 of record JAASLG010000027.1, read on the forward strand.
CAATGAAGACATTAAATTCGTATCTGGGTATCTCAGAGGAGCCGATCTGTCGCTGCTCTTCCGTCGTCACCGTGACCTTGCAGAATATGCAAAGCTGCGATCCACTCGCTAATAACCAGCTCACTTAGACCATCTGTTCGCCCCTTCTAGGAGAACCGCCTCCAATGGGCTTGCGTGCAATGCCCGAATGATGATGATGTCCACCATCTCCAAGCTCACCAGCACCCCCAACACCAGGACCAAAAGCCCCATCACTCGAAACATCAAACGGCGCACCACCCAATCCCGCAGCACCGCCTTGTCCCCACCCCACCTGTCTCGTCCACATCGCATCATGGAACCCACCAAACGGTCCCAAAGAATTCGAGAAAGTGAACGGCACATGTCTGCTCAGCGGCACGTGGTTGAATCTGAAGTCCCAGACACTCGCATACACCATCCTGTAAGACGAGAAAGCGAAAACAGTTCCAATCACTGCTCCGGCAAAGACGTCATACCAGTTGTGGAACTCATCAATCGTGAGAGCTCCACCGATCAGACACGCACCGAGAATAGGCATGTATGTGACGATGAGCTTCCACATTGCCGGATGATAATTTGACCAGACCTTGAGTTTCGCATTCAAGTAAAGGTACAAAAACACAAAACCAGCAAACGCAGCAGTCGTATGTCCCGAAGGCATGGATTCCAGCGCATCATTGATCTCATGTTCGTCGCCCGTGCAGATTTTGCGATCGTACATGATATTCGTGAACCCGTTCCCGGAGTTCGCGCCGTTGATGAGGGTTTGAGCGGGTTGGCAGACGGCGAGGAAGTGGGGTCGAAGACCGCCGATGAGCCATTTGACGAAAACTTGGAAGACGGCGGCTGTGATAAGGGAGTAGAGGAGGCCGATTACTGCGTTGTTGAGGTCCCAGAAGGAGCGGATGCGGATTTGCATGATGAGGAAGATTGTGATTGGGACGAGGGAGGCGAGGAGGGCGGCGGCCCAGATGGGGATGATTTCTGGACGGGAGGGGTAGGCGAATTGAGGGTAGACCTGCAACAAGATTGTTAGGTACCGGGACTGGCGTGTGAGTTTTGTTGCTCTTCAATATGAACTTACCACTTCGCCGTCCGCGAACGTGACTGGGAACGATCGGGATGGAGCTGGTGGTGCTTCGTAGACGCCTAGGCCGACTGCGCCCATCACGACCATGGTCAAGAGGTCAGGCCAAGTCATCTTGACCCATTGACCGAAGCTTGGCCTGCTGTTCAGAGTGGCTTCGCCATAGTCGTTGCGAGCGGCTCGACGACCAGAATGCTTTTCGTGGTTGCCGCCGACTGCAGTTGCGGTGTTGGCATCTGCCGGCCGGTTGCGACGACTGAAGAGCGGCATCTTGAGGTGTTAGCTATTGTTCTGAACCAGTGTGTAGTCGATCGCGCGTGGCTAGAGGCACAACCAGGCGGATGCCTGTGTGGAGCAGTTGATGCAGAAGTGGCTGATGGATTCGAAACGAGGCTGACGAGGCTCTTGTGCTCACATTAAGAAGCTGTTTGCATAGAATGTGACCTGATGATTCGTCATTGCGGAGAAAAGCTTCTCGCTGGCGTTCGTTTGGAAAACCTGGATTGACAACAATCGCGCATGTGGATCTGGTAGTAAAACAGGGTAGCCACGATCGATCGCCATGACGTACACGTATCTCCGACGCGACGTCGTACACTTTGCGCAAATGGACACGCAATATGTCTTCCGGTATTGCAGGACACCTGCATATGAACACAGAAGATTGGCTCATGAGAGACATCGGTGTGATGTGGCAGAAGGGCAGACAAATCGTTTGAGTTTGATGCCCAGATACTAGATCGTTGCTTGTGCTGCTTGGCATGAGGCTGGTGAGGCTGATTGAGGCTGAAGTGAAGACCAGGATTAGCGCCCTAGGGTGGCACAGTCGCAATGTATTGCAGAATCTTCGCAGATTGTCTTGACTGTTGTGTTGAAATTCATTATTGAAGCCTGGCAGTATCGAAACCGTGGCGTAAATGAGAACGCGTCGCACGCGCTCGGGAATGTCTGTCGGTCATTGATGCTGAGAATGTCATGTCCAGTATAAAGACGCTGTCGAAGACCTCCTACCCGGCAGACCGGGCCGGATATGTAGTCAATGTACAGGCTTGGATGGCAGACGTGAGTGCTGCTGTCTTAATTCAGCAATTCAGATTCTGCGACTCAGCAGCGTATCTCGACGCACGGTGAGACCTAGTCTGATGAGATTAGAGAATCGAAGCGTTAATAAACCGAACAACTCTTGCCAAAATTCATAATCTTTCTGCGGCATTGTCCTCGAGAGCTGCTATCTTGACCTCGAGATTGACTTGGCGCAAACTCAGCGCTGGTCCTGGTTGAACAGAAGTATAGGTCGCTGGTCCCTTCAGACACGAGCGGCGTAATTCTATCGTCTCTTATCAGGCTTCTTCATAGCATGTCGATGCTGGCAGTGGTGCACAGGAGATGGAGCATAACTGCACGGCCATTGCTTCGCTGCTTCCTGTCGGCCATGCCCCGGAAAACTGGACCGCATACAGCGTGATCTTGAAAACTGTTCAGACGGACTTGAGCAGCAGGACTCAAACACTTTGCTTCAGGATGCTTGCACGGTCGGCTGTTGTTGTTGTGGTGTTATGATTTTGTCAGTGTTGAAAGATCAGCAGTGGTCGGCGACCTTGCGTCACGGCGCAAAGGCGAAGTCTAAACTGGCGCGTTCTTCCAATCCACCATCGTTCTTGGTCTCGTTTACCTCAAAACAGCCAGCTGTCCTCATCACAGTAGTCTTGAGGATTATGTGAACGTCGCTGCCTGGCTGATGTAGCGGGCTGCAAGCGCTGACAGCTAAGTTCGTGTCGAGGGGAAGGAAGTCGTTCATCCTGTCTTGCTTTCGTCTCCACCTCACCTCACCTCATCTCCATTGCCACTGACAGCAGACCTCGCATCCACCACGACACAGTACATACCATGTCTGACAGCAGCTCCTCCGATGAGGCTTCAGCAAGGCGAATCGCAAAGCCGACGAAACCGAAAGTCGAATTCGAGGATCCAGACGCGCATCCTGGCATTACCCTCGTAGACGGCCTGCGCATCGTATTCGGGCTGCTCCTGCTCAGCGGGCTGCTGAGCTATTTCATTACCGGCGATAGCGTGTTCTGGGGCTACAACGCATGGTGGACCAAACCCAAGGCCCTCGTGGCCAAGCTGGTAAGCGCAAACCCGCAGCACAGCAAGAGCAATGACTGATCTCTGCCCAGCGCGGACCTGTTGTCCTCACGGACGCTCAACTCCTGCACTACAATGGCGAAGACGAATCTCTCCCGATATACCTCGCCCTCAATGGCACAATATACGATGTGACTTCCAATCCGCGGATATACGGACCAGGCGGCATGTACGCCGTCTTCTCAGGCAGAGACGCCGCCCGTGGCTTCGTCACAGGATGTTTCGCCGAAGACAATAATCCTGATCTCCGAGGCGTAGAATGGCAGTTTGTTCCAAAAGACGTGCCCACATATGAGGAGAAGAGTGATGAAGAATTGACAGAGCAAATGAGAGTATACCGGACAGAGTCGATCGAGAAAGGCTTTAAAGAGATCAAGGGTACGATTGAGCATTGGCAGAAGGTGTTCAGAGGCGAAACGGGCAAAGATTACTTTGAAGTCGGATATATTTCTGGACGTAAGCCCGAATCTGGTCCCATGAAGCCATTGTGCCAGAATGCAGAGAAGAAGAGACCGAAAGAAGGACTGGAGAAGTGGATACAGAAGAGGAGACTGGACAAAGCACAGGCAGAGAAAGAAAAGAAGGAGAAACCCACGAAGGACGAGATATGAGAGTACTGTCCAATTTGGCTCTCGTGGTCACCTATCTCTGGATCCTCAGCATTTGTCTGCCAATTGCCAGCGACCCATTCGGCCCTGCTGAGCTAGTGTCGGTGATCGCAAAAAGCACCGCGTGGAGGCAATACCATTGGACAAAAGCGACATGCGACTCTTGTGATCACCTTGTCCTGGATCCTCAGTATCATCTGCTACATTGTCAGCGATTCCTCTGGCCCTGCTGAGCTAATGTCAGTGATCGCCGATTCCACCGTGTCAAGCTGCATTACTTACCAAGCCTCTCCGCTGAATAGCACCATTGTTCATATGTAACAATGTCAGTTCTGTTGACGCCATGAACAGCAATACAGCAGAGTGTACTGGAAGCAGCTCGTTGAGCGAAGCATTTGTGTGCCTATCTAACACAGCAAAATGCTGGTCTCACGCGGTGATGAGCTTTACGCCGCAACTCATCTCTCCTTCTCTGTTTCCATGTCAACCGCGCCCCGGGCCCCAGCTCAAGCATCGGGCGCACTGCGTGCCAGGCCTTTCGTTGGAAGCAAAGCGTGTATCCTCCTTCCTCCACCGATTTTATCCTCAGCGTTCTCCAGGATCCTACAGAATTTCCTCCCGAAACTCCTTCGCGGTGTAGCGATGACCTTCCGAATCGGCTGGATAGCCCTTGAAGAACGGAAACAGACAGAACTTGTTACATGACATGAACAAAACCTTCTCCAAATTCGGCAGTTCAGCCATATTCTTCAAACCGTCAAATTCATCGTCTGGCGTCCCATTGACCAGGATGAGACGGAGACGTGCAACACGTCCAAGGCAGCAGATGTCCTGCAGTCGGAATGAAAAGACTCCCCAAGCAAAGTCAGCGCGGCCGATCACGGTCATACGCTCGATAGAGGCCTTTCTTGTCTTCGACAGGCTCATCATGAATGGTGTGAAAGCCGGGGCCTCGATCAAGAACTCATTGATGCTGTAGAGTAGCAGAGCAGTATCGGCGTAGGTCTGGCGGCAGGTGCGGAGGAGGGAGAGGTTCAATGAAGTGGAGAGGTCGCTGCCACACATCGTGCAAAGCTCCGCCGCAATGACTCTTGGTCGCTTCTTTGGCTTGGTTACCGACACGTTCAGTCCGCACGAGTGGTAGCGAAGGACCTGGCGACCAGTATTGTCGTCGTGAGCCCGACCAGTCGATACATGGACTTGGTGGCCACCAAGAACATAGCCGAAGATCTGGTTGCGGATCTCTGGTGGGAGGAACAGCAGGCGGGAGTCCTGCTCGATCTCAGATCTAGGGGAGGTCAGCGACTGGTACGTGCTTGGAGAGGCATTTGGGTAACATACACTTCGGCACGCTCATCGTCGGAGGCTCCTGGCTTGGACAAGCCCTTGAAACTGGGCTTGCGCTTGATGCGCTTGGGCTTAGGAGCCATTTTCGATGGGCAATCGCCGCGGACTGATGCGTGTGGGAGCAAAAGAAGGATCAGGGCACGGTGCTGACGAAATTCCGGCCAGTGGGCTACACGGGAGCGGGACAGAGGGTTCCTCGGCGGCAGCACAGACGCGAGAGGTCAGGCAACGAGCTACGCTTGCTCAGCGCGAGGCAGCAGATATCATGACGTCCATATTCTGAGCGACACTTTGCTCGACATGCACATGCTCCTCCGGGGTGCGGCGGTCTCGATCCCCACGTCCGCTCCATCAACAACCGTTCGAAGACCCGGCAGAGATTCAACATCGACCGTCTCGACCCCGAGAAGCAGCAGACGATACAACGCTCGAGATGAAGGCAATGAACTGTCAGTTCACAAGGACCGACAGGGCACGAGAAACATCCAGTCGGGGGCAATCACTATGGGATCACCGGACTGGGTAGACAGCGTAGAAGCGGAACAGACGGACTGGTATGAGTCTCAGAGATGACAGAAGCCTGTTTGGAAACATGTTCGCTGTCCAACACAGCGTTGAAGAAGCTGGAGGGAATGACAAGAGTACCCGAAATGGGTGGCATAAGGTCGTTACAATCATCAGCTCGCGGATGTGCCCTGGCATATGGCAGCTTTTAGTCCAACAAGTGTACTGCCGTCTAGTACGTCTGTGTTCGCAAGAGCCCACATGGTCCCGGAGCCAACTATCACCCTCTCGTTCTTCGAGGCCTCCAACACGTTCATTACGCCCGCGCGACTTTACAGACCCATTGTGAACCAGATAAGGCGTCGATTGCTGCTGAGCTATAGACCTGAAGACTTTGGGCAATTGGAGTATCAGGTAAGTGCTGTGTTCGGGAAAGAAGGGTCAGTATTGATACATGAACGAAGGAGGAACGGAAGGCTTAGCATATATCACTCCTGAATGCTAGTGGAGTATGAACGGGGTATCTTAGGGAACGGCTTTGGCAATTTCGTGTGACAGATGTGTCTGAGACACGGCTGTAGGAGGTGTTCCGCAGTAGGAGTCGCTAGGAATCAACTATCTCCAGAGTGAAACTGGATGCTCTGCTTCTTGCTCCTTCATCTAGCCACGAAGCGTGATGCCTTCGCAGAGAGCAGTCTGGTCGTGAGTTCGAGCACGCTCTGCCAGCAGCTTTGAGCGAGCATCTTCGAATACAGTACAACCGTATCACTGCTTCACACGACAATTTGCAAATACGCATCGCGAAGAACGTCTTTCCGAGTCTTGTGCATTTCGATATCGCTCCCATAGCGCTCCATTATTTGTAACATTCGCGCAATGTCTTCCTTGGCTTTTGAGTAGATTGGGTCAGACTGTGCTTCAGGCGGCGGAGGGATTGCGAGGAACCTGGCTAGAAGCAGACTTTCCTCAAAAGCGCGATGCTGAAATGCCCACCATACGACAGCTTCGACCTCGAACATCAACCAAAGCTTGAAGAAGGCATCGAGCGCTTCGTGTGCGGCTTCCAGAGTTGCTTTGACGTTGGGTTCGACACCTTGCTCTCGATTTTCGGAAGCTTGTAGAAGCATCAGACTGTGGTAGTACTCCGAGGTCAGGAAGAGATTCTGTCGAACGACCCGAGAGTTGCTGTTGGCCTGCTGTCGTAGGGTCTCATACTCCAGTATGGTCAGCTGGGCAGGGAATGTTTTGTAGAGTCTTCGGAATGCCGCGACGAGAGATTCCTTATGCCGTACGCTATTTGCCACTGGTAATGACAATGCGAGCGGGGAAGACAAGCACTCTTGGGCGAGGTTTCCCAGATGCCACATGCTCCGCATATAGGCAATGTCGGCTTTCATAGTTGTCTGGTCAATGGTATGATGAGGCTGTGGTGGAGGTAGCGTTTGAGGTATTTGGGGCGCAATTACGTTGATGCTCTAGACGAAGTCAGCATAGTTCGAACGAATGCAAGCCTCTATCATGCCACAGGTGACTATGATTCATTGACCCACCATTAGATTTTCGATGCGCGAGTGCGTGCCTACGCACACGTCGATGCCATCATCACTCAGCTCATTCTCATCAGACAAGGACTCCACGGGCACATCGCTGTGTGTCGCAGTCGGAGGAAGCTTGAGCAGTATGGTCAGAAACGTGTCGTGGAAGAACACGGCTTGCCAGAGTTTGCGCCGCTGTTGCTTTTCTAACGTAGAAGCCTCTGGGACTACGATGTCTGGATCTCGATGCAACCGCATTGCATAAGATTGTCGTAAATGAATGCCTGCCCAGGCATACGCGTCGCTAGCGTGGTTGTCGTTCATCAGGAAATAGGACATGAGTAGCATAGCCTGTATGGCCCGCATGGAGGTACGATTCAGGTAAGAGTAGACCCTCAATGCCTGGTTTGCAGCGGAGCAGTAGAACTCGGCAGTCTGCGATCGCTCTTCCAGTGGTGTGAACTGCATGAATTGCGTACCTAGAGCGTACACGGCGTAGTGCAAGGCTACTAGGGACGCATCTGCTTTGCCTTTGTCCTCAAGTGCCCAGAAGAGCTCGTAGTCTGAGTAAAACGTCCTCCTGTGGGTTTCATAAGCAAGGAGATGGAAATCTCGATCGATTCAGTTACCGACCTGTGGATGAAGGGGTACACGCTATCGACAATTTCAAAATACTTTGACACCAGTATGTCCGCCTGGTCCTTGTTGGGGAGCACTGTGACCACCTCTGGCAACCCTCCTTGGCAAGTCCAGTAGTTGGCAAACGGATGTTGCGAACCAACTCCAAAGACATTGCTAGGAGCACTTTGCTGCGAGATTGGAACGTTGGAGAACAGGATTGGCGAAGTGTTTTGCGAGTGCTGCCGGCGATGAGTGCTGCCATCGAGGGATGACCATCCATTGTCGGTCACGGTCGGCGAAGCGCGGATGGATAATGGTGATTGTGCGAGACTGGTCCGCCGCACCTTGATAGGAGGCTTGATATAGCGAGCTTTGCTGCTCGGATGGCTATTCTTACGATCGGACGACGCGATGAGGTTGGCCACGGCCGTGTACTCGCACGCGCTCTGCCTCTTGACACATGCCAAACACGGCCGCGCTCGGTCGCATTTCGTCTTGCGTTCTACACATTCGAGACAGGACAACGTTGGTTTGTTGCGCTTCTGTTTTGGTTTGTCTCGTCGTTTCTTGTCATTGTCGCCTGCAGTGGCAGTGAATCCGTTTGGTTCGCCGAAGCCGTTTGGAGTTTGAGCATGGCCTGCCTCGTCGGAATTGCGGTCTCTCTGTCCCGCGTCGACAGAGTCCAGGCTGGCAGGTTCTCGTGTCACCTGCATGGCAATAAGCAATCTGTGCCTCCTGTATGGCCCCGGGAGTAATTTTCACGCATCTTAAACCCGAATGTGAAAGATGCAGTCGCGTCAAATCGTCAAGGCTTGAACGCCTTCCCCTCATCGGTCATGAGCCGCATCGAGCCGAGGTGACAGGCTTCGACGGTACGCGTAGAGTGTACCACTCGCGAAGCGCGTCCACTCACATGAAAGAGGCTGACACAAGAGAAGCAAGGGCGGAGGGTCAAGTCCGGGAGAGAAAGTTAAGCCACAAGGTTCATCACCTAGGCCAAAGAAGCTGTCACGCTAGGTCGCCTGAATTCCTCGATGCCCGCACAATGTATCCACTGCTCGAACTATTTACAATCACGGACATGTATCTAGGGGAGCAGGCCGCTTGACTATCGCAATACTCACTTTCATGAGAGCAGTCCGGAACCCATGTAAATTCAGCGTATCCGTTGTGTCTGGCCGAAAGCGAGTATGCTATCGCCAGCGTATACCCACTCGCAAGCATTGACACATCAAGAATCGATTGCAGACGCCGCCGACCGGAGCAACTCAAGCTTTCTCTTCGTCTGAACAGCAAGCGTGGGACTTGAGGCCGAATCAAGCTCCAGCCGATGCCTGATCATTTCCCTCGGCTTGCTTCTCGAATACGAACAGCGCTTCGTCTTTGCCCGGGAACGAAGGGAGTGGCACTTGCAGAACCTTTTCCCAAGCTGGCATTTCTCGTGCCATCCAGTCGGCAATGGTCTCTTTCGCAAACGCAGTGAATCCACTGGCGTTTTGAGCTCCAGCAGAAACGATCGTTGTTCCCTCTGTATCGCATCGTCAGCCAGGACACGCAACGGTACTTCATGGGCAACCTACTGTACGCCTTGATCATCTTGGACGTGAACTCCATACCGACCATTGGGTACACGAGCAGAAGAACGCCGTCTTTCCCACCTTGATTTTGTTGCAGCCACTTGAAACCATCAGCCTCGATTGTGTCTCCGATCCACATGGTTCTCCATTCGCTAAGGCCATTGTCCACCGCCGTCACACTCAGCTGATTCTTAGAATGAATGTCAAATCGTCGAAGCATATATGTCCAGTACCCATTACCACTCCCAATGTCAAGGATCGGTCGCCCGCGTGCGATCTGGTAGATGTAGGATAGGGATTCGTATGACGGGCAGACACAGCCAAAGTGGTGATAGAGCACAGGCAGAATAGCGTGGCTGTACTTAATGTCAACCGTTCTCTCCTCTGGACCGGCCCATTCAAGATTCTGAAATGCCCACGCAGAGACGTCGAAATATGGGTTGACATGGTTCTTGGACTTGTTGACCTGCAGCTTGCGGGCTGCTTCTGGAGGAGCGTAGAGTGCGTGAAGGTGTTTAGCAATATCAGCTCTCACAGTTTCCTTCTTTGCATTCGAAGCAAACGCAGTTATAGCTTTGGAAGTCACAGTCGTTGGACGAAAGATATCGTTATATGCAGCGATGTCCGTGGCGTTTGGATTTGGTCTCTGAAGACATTCTTAGGGCTGCACTTCACATGAGATGGCATCTCAAGCACCTGATCTTGGAATATGCTTACCGGTTGTCCTGCAGAATCTCGATACCAAGCGTGCAGGCCATTTGCTGCACCTGCGTCTATATGAGACTGCGCGCCCTGTAGAGTCACTTCCGTGGTGGCTCTGTAGCCATACTGGTCGTTCACACGCAGCCCGAACGACTTAATGATGAATTTTCGAAAGTCATTGTCGTGCGGAGCTGTGAACTCTCCTTTACTCCATGCCTCGAAGAAATCGTCTGGATCAAAGGTTGCAGAGCCCTCCGTCTGAGGCTTTTTCGGTATCGGCATGTTGCATAGAGAAGAAGAGAGAGCGACTTTTAATTGTGCAATGACGCCGATCATTCGATGGCACGTGCGTCCACGTCAGTGCAGCCCTTGACGCGTGGGTTTCGCGTTCGTCACGTCGTTCGCGATCCGAACTTCCAATTTCGTGTTTCTCCTGCATCAGCAACATGGCTCCCGCCGAATCATCAAAAGCTGCACAGTCCGACGGCATCAGAGCTCAGAGCAACGGAGCATCTGCCAATTACGAACTGCCATGGGTCGAGAAGTACCGCCCGATTGTGCTGGACGACATTGTGGGCAACACCGAAACCATCGAACGCCTGAAGATTATCGCCAAAGATGGCAACATGCCTCACGTTATCATCAGCGGGATGCCGGGAATTGGCAAGACCACATCCGTTCTCTGCTTAGCACGACAGCTCCTGGGTGAGAGCTACAAGGAAGCAGTTCTCGAATTGAACGCTTCAGACGAGCGCGGTATCGATGTGGTACGGAACAGGATTAAGGGCTTTGCACAGAAAAAGGTTACTCTGCCTCCCGGAAGACAAAAGATTGTGATACTGGATGAGGCGGACAGCATGACAAGCGGTGCTCAGCAAGCACTGAGGAGAACGATGGAGATCTATTCTGGCACAACGCGATTTGCATTTGCATGCAATCAAAGCAACAAGATCATAGAGCCGCTGCAATCGAGGTGCGCGATCTTGCGATATGCTAGATTAACCGATGCACAAGTGGTAAAGCGGATAAACCAGATCTGCAAAGCCGAGAATGTGCAGTTCAGTGACGATGGTCTTGCAGCGTTGGTCTTCAGTGCTGAGGGAGACATGCGACAGGCGATCAACAATCTGCAGTCCACGCACGCAGGATTTGGCTTCGTCAACGGAGACAACGTTTTCAAGGTGGTGGACAGCCCGCACCCTATCAAGGTCCAGGCCATGATCAAGAGCTGCCACGAGCAGAAAGTTGATGAGGCGTTGGACTCGCTTAAAGAGCTTTGGTGAGTCCTGATCTATGGTACGAATCGGCATGACTTTGCTAATAGCACATTAGGGGTCTGGGTTACTCTTCACATGATATCATCAGCAGCATGTTCAAAGTGACGAAGACAATACCATCACTGTCCGAGCATGCGAAGCTCGAATTCATCCGGGTCATTGGCTTCACCCACATGCGAATTCTGGAAGGCGTGCAAACCTATCTACAATTAGCAGGCTGTGTCGCGAAGCTCTGCAAGCTCAACATGAAGCAAGAATTGTTCAATGTCCCTACAAAATGAGCGGTCGGTCAAGAAGAGCTGGTAGATCTTATAGTGCTCTTAGCGTGGCGTTGGTGGGGTTCGAACGATATATATAAAGCTGCTCAGTGGCCAGTTCTTTGCGATCATCGCATTTCCTCGATTGGTACACTCCATGAAGTCGATCCCGTATATACTTTGCTCACCATGACGACCTGAAAATGGTCGGTCACTGCTCACTATAGGCGATAGTAATATGTGGCTGTGCACTGTGGCTTGTACCTCTTTCCAATTCTTCGCGTCGGCATTCTGTCAACAACATTGAATGCCTTGCATCACACGCGACCTTGGGAGCGGCACGTCTTTGGCGGGAGACTGACCTCATGTGAGGCATTAGAATTCCCATGACATACGAGTTCGGCCACAGTCGACAATGATATCACTTCGCCGTTACGCGACCTACGCTGGCGTGGCGGTGGTCGCCTTAATCGTCCTCACACACTTTCGGCAGAATATAGCTTCTCAAACGAGAATCCAGTATGCTGCATTCTTCCACTCCGGCAAAAGCCAGAATGATGGACAATTCCGCTGGTCGGACGTCCCTTTGCATTATCAGCCCGAGAGCATCACATCTTTGCCTGCAGCGAAACCACGAAAGCTTCCGGAAGTTCAGTTCAAGTTCGCGAAAGAGACAGCAGAGCAAGCAGCCATTCGACGGGAACGGCAAGCCGCCGTGAAGGCCACATTCCAGCGATGTTGGAAAGCCTACACCGAACATGCCTGGCTCATGGACGAAGTTACGCCTATCACAGGCAATTTCAAAAATGGCTTTGGCGGATGGGCAGCCACGCTCGTGGACTCTCTCGATACTCTCTGGATCATGGTGAGTCGCGGAAAATCGATAGTAGATGGCTCGATTTGGACTCTGCTAAGCATTGAGCCTTTCGTAGGACCTCAAAGACGAATTTGAGCAGGCTGTTCAAGCTGCGATCACGATCGACCTTTCCAAGTGCACAGAAGAATCTATCAATGTTTTTGAAACTACAATCAGGCACTTGGGCGGATTTTTATCTGCATACGACCTCAGTGGAGATAAGAGACTATTGGAGAAGGCCACGGAGTTTGGTGAAATGCTCTTGAAGGCGTTTGATACTCCCAACCACATGCCTATAACACGGTGGCGGCCCCAAGCTGCTCTCACTACGCGACAGGTCGCTGACGATGTCGTGCTTGTTGCTGAAATTGGTTCCTTGAGTATGGAATTCACTCACTTGTCGCAGCTAACAGGAGATATGCGATATTTCGATGCGGTCAACCGGGTCATGCAACTATTCGCGAAGCAGCAGGAAGACACACACCTGCCTGGAATGTTTCCAGTCGTGGTGAATGGCCGTGATGCTGATTTTACCAAAGACACCTACTTTACACTCTCTGCGATGTCGGACTCACTGTACGAGTACTTCCCGAAGATGCACGCTCTGTTGGGAGGTTCCGACCCCATTTACGCCCGAATGTACAAGCGAAGCATGCAGACCGCAATCAAACACAACCTATGGAAGCCAATGACGCCGAGCGGAGCCGATATCCTCATGAGCGGCAACGTACGCGCAGAGATGGGCAAGCCGCCCAAGCTTGAGCCTCAAGGTCAGCATTTGGTGTGCTTCGCTGGAGGCATGTTCGCACTCGGTGGACGATTGACCGAGCAGGAGGATCATGTGGATATCGGCAAGAAGCTTACAGACGGGTGCATCTGGGCATATCAAGCTTTGCCAATGGGAGTTATGCCAGAAGTTTTCGAAATGGTTCCATGCCCTTCGCGCCAGGGAGAATGCCCATGGAACGAAGAAAAGTGGCGAGATGCCATCACCCCGACTGATGCGTCCCGGGACCAAGATCCGATCGACGACCTTCGGCTGCCCAAAGGCTTCACCAATATCCGAGATAGGCGATACATCCTGCGGCCGGAAGCGATCGAGAGTGTGTTCATCCTCTATCGGACCACCGGGCAGACGTACTTGCTGGATCGAGGATGGGAAATGTTTAGCAGTATCGTCAATGCCACAGAAACGGAAATCGCGAACGCTGCCCTCGCAGATGTGACGTATGATCCTGCTTGGCTCGAGAGTACGGGACACAGCGTCAAGATGAACAGCATGGAGAGTTTCTGGCTCGCAGAGACTCTGAAGTACTTCTACTTACTTTATTCCGAAGTCGATCTCATCAGCCTCGATGATTGGGTCTTCAATACTGAGGCACATCCATTCAAGCGACCCGCTGCTCAGTCATGACAGTAATGGTTGCGCTGCAGAGATAGCATGGAAACATCGGTCTGAGTATGTCCTCAACCGGAATGATCTCGATATGTTCGTCCCGTTCTTTTTTGATTTGTGCAGCGCAGCAGAAGCCAAGAAGGATCGTGCTCGCTCCACCCCAATGCTCAAGCGCCATGCAAGAGCGTTGGCCAAAGGACTCAGCCCCGACTTGGCTTGCCTTGATCCGCCCTCGCGAGACTCTTGATCTTGACTGCACGCGTCAACGACTTCTCAATCGTAGCACAAGGGCGCACCAACAGGCATATATATTATCTGTCGTTGCCCACTTATGGGTACTGAGTCCGGACCACTGCAGAGGTTCGGACGTCACGTCGGAGCGAGTACTGACATGGAGCTACGCGCTGCGCTACAACAGTGCGACCACGGGGGCTTCCTACGCAAAGTACCACCTTGCTGGTAGTCCCAGGCAGCATTCTGCACAAGCACAGTGAAAGGGATCTAGTGTCCAGAGAACGAAGGAAGAAAGGGCACCATCTCGACCGCGCAATGGTATGCCGGAGCCCGTGAACATTGGAGCATCCGCACCGGGATTCTCTCACATGAAAAGTAGCACTGCGACTGCGTGCCGAAAATGGGGACCCGGTCTGACAAAGATCCTTATTCATGCATGCTGCATCTGGGTGCCAACATTGTGCGACACGAGATAGTGCGAGCACGAAAAGTGCGGATTGCGCCAAGATGCTCGGACGAGAAAGAGTCGCCGCTCCTCTGGCCTTGCTTTGCCCCTGCTGGCAGTGGGTTCCCCGACAAGAACATTGGCGAAAGCATCGCTGTAAGTTTGTGTACCTCTGTTGCATGTCGCATGTAATCTTGCTGTAGTGTCAGGCGAATCGGCATTTGTGGTTCGCGATGCCGATTTTGCGGCTTTCGATTCATGCAGCTGCAATACGTAACCGGCAGCCTGGACGCGCAAGCATATCAAATTGCCTCTCTGCATTAAACTTACTGGCCGTTCTCGAGCGCTGTGAGGATCAATCTTCCGGGGGCTTCTTCACGCTTATTTTCATCCAACATCAGCGAGAACGTCACAGGAATTCTAAGCAGAATCCAGATGACGGTCAGAGGTCCATCGCTTTGAGACAAAGTCATCTTAGCGGCTGTGCCGGATCCATGTACACGACGACATTGCCACCAGTGTGGGTAGCAGCACTAGTCGCAACAAACGGCCGCGTCATTGAACATTGCGTACAGCTGGACGAGGCCATGTGAACGCATCGAGACTTTTTCACTCGCTGTATAATACACATACATGGATCGCCGCTGAGCCCTGTCCCGTGGTCACATCGACCTCACGTCCTGGCCTGGCGCGTGTTTCATTCGGGATGAGAACTTCAGTGGCTGTCGCTTTCACGGCAAGCGTTCTTGGCACAACCGTTGACGCCATCAACCTGGTCAAGCGCAACGATGGCTTGCCGCCACGAGTGGTCGAGCACTCAATACAACGCAAACACATTGACAATCCTCTTGCCCATGATCGAAAACGGCGGAAACTCCGAAAACGAGATACATTGGGCGTAACGCTGGACAACGAGGAAACTCTGTATTTTGCCAATGTTTCGATCGGGACACCAGAGCAGCAATTCCGGCTACATTTGGATACTGGCAGCAGCGACTTGTGGGTGAACGTAGCAGACAGCCATGTCTGCAAGCAAAGAGGCAATCTATGTTCAATATCTGGTACATACAGCGCCAACGACTCTTCGACATATTCGTATCTCAACAGCAATTTTAACATCTCCTACGTCGATGGCTCCGGAGCTACTGGCGACTATGTGACCGACGTTGTCAAAATCGGCGGCACCACATTGGAGACACAGCAGTTTGGCGTGGGATATACATCCAGCTCCGAGGAAGGAATACTTGGAATCGGCTACGCGAGTAACGAAGTGGCAGTGAGGTACAATGGAGGCAAGACATATCCGAATGTACCGCAGAACTTGGTCGACACAGGTGCCATCAATTCGAACGCCTACAGTCTGTGGTTAAACGACCTCGATGCTTCTACAGGGTCGATATTGTTTGGTGGCGTTAACACAGCTAAATACACTGGCGCTCTCGAGACCCTACCGGTTGTGAAGGAACAAGGAGTGTACGCTGAATTCATCATTGCATTGACCGCTGTGGGCGCGAATGGTCAATCGGGCTCCATCGCAAGCGACCAAGCGATACCGGCATTGCTGGACTCAGGAAGCAGTCTCATGTACCTGCCCAACGACATCACGCAGTCCATCTACGACAGTGTGAGTGCACAGTACGACGAGAGTCAAGGCGCAGCATTTGTAGACTGCAGTCTGGGAAACTCCGACGACACGATCGACTTCACCTTCTCGTCTCCTACGATCAGAGTACCGTTGAACGAGCTCGTCATCGTAGCTGGAACCGACAGAGGTCAAGAAGTGTGCATATTAGGCATTTCGCCAGCAGACGGCAGCACACCAGTCCTGGGCGACACATTTCTCCGATCTGCATATGTCGTCTATGATATTGCGCAGAACGAAATCAGTTTGGCGCAGACCATTTTCAACTCGACAACGAACAATATTTTAGAGATTACGAATTCCTCAGGTGTTCCGGATGCTACGGTTGTTGCCAATGCTGTCACTGACGTGGCAGTGGCCAGCGGCGGTGCACGCATCGCTGGCTCGGATGGCACAATGACCTTGGACGCCGCAGCACAGCCCACTGCGCCACCAAGCTGGAACCTCGCGGCTTTGGGAGCCGTTGCTGGAGCTGCGCTGTACGCGCTATAGCGTGTAGGAGGAACGATTTCTCGAACAGTCTGTGGCTAGGACACAGGCTTATGGCATTGATATACCCAACTTGACGATGACATTCAACTACAACGATACCACGACCAATGTTAGATTACAGACATTAGACTAGGCTACACAGAAGCGTGAAAAGCCCAAAGATTCGAAAATATCACCCATGATCATGCCATTGCCACTTGTCTGTACATCATCGAGTAGAGATTCGTTATGCATCTCTATGGACAATATCTGGCTGTTTTCTGGTAGTGCCCCATGCAACACCGTAACGGGACCGACGAAGGGTAGCCTAAGCCATGCTGACTAGCACAGGAGGCTTCCAGTGATAATTTTGAGTAAGATCGCTGCGTGCCATTCTTCGAACCTGGCTCTGCAAATGCAAGCTGACCAGCTCCTCGAAAATGTATCAGAGCAGCCTGATCCCTGACTCTGACCAGCTCCATTGCTTTTGGTCCCGAGTCGTTGCGCGCAGTTCTGTAGATGATCTCGAATATGACCCCGCACTGCGGATCTTCTTGTCGCGGTGTGTTCTTCCTTCTGTGTTCGTCCATTGCAGGCTTGGTTGAGTGGGTGTTTTGCCAATTCCCGCGCGCCCTTAGGCTTCGTCTTCCATTCGTGGTTTTCGCTCTCGCTCAAGGCTTCTGTCAACGCAATTCACCAGACTCCAGATCGGAGCGAAACCAGTCTTGCTCCCAAGCAGCGTCTCTTGTTTCGTCTCGACCCCAATTCCATTTTGGCAGACATCACTCACTTCCCCCATCCAAACCACCCACCCTTTTTCCCACCTCTCTCTTCCTCCGGAACCTCCCCCTCCCTCGGCAAAACCTTCGTATTACTCAAATACTCTCTCGTCCGTCCTTCTCTCACCTCATTCTCATTCACATGCGTCGCGGTATCCAACCCTTGCTCCTCCGCCGCCAATCTCCTCGCCCGAGCAGCCAACCTCCTCTGCTTCAATCGTTCAATCTCTTCTTTAATCTCATCTCTCTCGAATGGGATTTCGTGCGTTTGACCTTTCTTGGGCCAGAAATCGGGTACGGAGAAGCGTGAGTCGAGGTTGATGCCGAAGTAATACATGAACCCAATTGGGAACATGATGTACATGCCGAACTGTGATGCGCAAAGTCAGGTGTTGGGTGGAAGAACTATGTGCGATGGACGCGCGACGTACCTTGAAGACTTCGAGATTTGGACCGCCCATGATTGCTCTGATAGTAGTGAAGTGGATGAGGGATGTGAAGAGCGACTGGAATCGATGATGTGCATCACTGGAAGCGGAGGTCTTCTCCGCAGCAATATCGCCGAGTTTACTCCGACTGCTGACATTCACATGCAAATGCAAACTTGGGCCGATGTGGAATATCTTGAGAAGTGAAAAGTAGTATCATTTGGCGCGCCAGCTCTATTGATCTAGTAGCCAGTTCTGTTGACCCTCAACGCCTCGCTAATTTGAAGTGCATCGCTCTCTATGGTACACCAAGAATCATGATTGTAATCCGTCTCTGTCGTCATTCATTCCCATACTTCTATCGCTGGAAATGCATCATACACGCATCCGATTGTATCGCTATGCAAGCTATGCTTAGCCTATGAGAGTAAAACGTATCCTACGCTGAGGCAGAGTGGAAAGGGTGGCCTCCGATTTGGAGAGATTGAGTTGACAGGCACTACAATGAAGTCAGCATATGCTCTACGGTTTTTGATCCTGAGCAACGTACCTCTACACCATGTCGTCCTCAGCTCTTCGCAACTGGAAGTTGGGCACCTCGTAGAACCATTCGGTGTCTCTGTCCCACTTGTATGCCTTGAAGTCGACGCCGTAAGGCTTGGGCTCCAGACAGTACAGCATGCCGAGTGGGACGTCAAGATCTGCGACTTCTTCCCGCTTCAGCCCCCGGAAGTAGGCCAGGAGCACACGAGCAACACTCCTGTGCCCAACAAGAAGTACATGATCAGTCATGCGCTCCAGCTCCACGATGACAGGTCGGAGGCGATTGATGATATCCAAATAACCTGGATACAGTTAGCAAGACATTCAACTGATGACAAGGTGCTCTCTCACCTTCTCCGCCTGGCCCAGGATATCTGTAGTGCAGCTTATCAGCCCTCCGGCTGCGGTACTCCTCTGGATACTGTGTGCTTATACACGAGTACGTGAGGCCCTCCATGACGCCGGCGTTCAATTCATCCAACATACGCATTTGCTTCGTGTCGTACTCCTCATCATCGAAGTATTGCGCGGTCTGGATGCTTCGCTTCAGCATCGAAGTCCATACACAGAATGCTTTTGGCTCATATCCCACAGCTGAAGCTTCGGTGAGGATCGAATTCGTTTCGTCACCCTCCGAAGTGGGCGACTGTGGTTGGTAGTAAGGGTTTGGCGGTGTAACGTCTCCTGGCTGCGGCGGGAAATGCGTGTTCTTGAGATTCTCGATCTGCTTGATATCCCATTCTTTGCGCTTCTCGGCGATGAACTTCTGCAATGACTTGGCATACATATGCCCCTCAGGCGCGAGGTCGCTGTCGCCTCCGATCTTGCCAGATACGTTGTCCTGACTGAGACCATGGCGAGTGATCCATATTTGTCGAGGTGCCAGATTGAAGTTCAGCAGGTAATAATTTGCCTGCGCCATCAAGAATCCTTTGATCTGGTGACTGATGATCTTGCGTCCGACATCGATCATTTGGATGTAGGGCATGTGCATTTTCTCTTCGTAGTCGCCTAGACTCACATATGCCTTCTCGTACTCTCTCACTCGTGCCTTGAAATCTTGCAGCGCGATTGTTGGATCCATTTCGCGGTAGTCAGGTCCTTGAAGCTTCAGGCGCATGTTGGCCTCGAGCAAATCCTGGTCCACGCATTTGGACTCAAGGAAGAGAACGTTCAGTTGGGGGCCAGCACGTTCGCGGATGTGGTCCATTATCATCTTCCGTCGCGCCAGAGTGCTGTTTGTAGCATCGAGAATGCCAATACTTCCGTTCTCGTACAATATGTAATCCAAGAGATCATCTAGTGTCTCGCGGGCTACTTGCTCGCGGATCTGCGACGCCTTCTTGTTCTGTGGGTCAAAAAATGCTGCGTTCTGTTCCATATTCTCATCGCCGTCGTCCGACTTCTGCTCGGGAACGTCCTTCGAAAGGACGGCAGTTGCCAAGCTCTGCTTTCTATCGGGTGCTGGCTTTCCATCGAACGGGGCGCCATTGGTCTGGTCAGGGTCGTTGCTCTGCTGCGGTGTCTGAGGAGGCTCAATCTTCGTCTGCCCATTGAGGATGATCTGAGCAACGGAAGGGTGATGTGCAGTTCGCTCACCCTGTGGGTATGGCCGTGGTTGGATGCTCTCTCGTTTGTCATCGCTGTGAGCTGCTTGGCTCTGATGGCTTTTCGTCTTCTCTAGGCTGTTGGGTCCACCTGCTACCGTGCGACGTCGTTCGCCCACATTGAAAATCCTCGTATCGTGCTGAAGCCAGTTCAGGTACCGGGCTAGTTTCTTTGTAATATAGCTCTTTCCTCTCGCTGGCAAGCCAACCATGATGATGACCAGCTTCGAACCAACATCTCGCTGCGCAATTCGTCCATCTGGGGACACCTTGCTCTTTGTCAAGCCAGGGATATCGAGTGTTGTAGGCCGTACACGCGGAGTCGAGGTGCCCGAGTTCTGTCGTCGGGGAGCGAGATTCCACTGGCTCGGATGGCTAGGACTGTCGCTGCCGTTGCTGGTCGGGGCCTGCCCTTTGTTCATGGCCAATATCTTTGGAGAATTCGGCGCCGTAGTCGATGGCGTAATGGCTGGAGTATCGTTCAGCGCCATGGTGGCACCGGACGCCTCTTGCAAGGTTCCGTTCATGACAGCTGCGAGAGAGCCGCCCCGGTGAGTAGGTAGTCGCTTGGGGGCAGCGAGGAAGTCGTTCGATGAGGTGTACCGCGGTGCGGGAGAGGCGTTGGCATGTTCACGTTGCGATTGAGAGAGTGTCCGGTCGAGCTGATTTCGTAGCGACTCCACCTGCTGATCATTCGGTGGCTCTTCGTTGCGGCTACTCCGCTCGGATTCAGCACTGGCCCTCATGGCGGCGTACTGCGCTAGCTTAGACTGCTGTTGCTGGATGGTCGAGGACTGGCGACGACGGAAGAGGCCCAGTTGCGAGTTGTCTTCCTCGTGACATGAACACGTGCGAGCAGCGTGCGCGTTAGTGTCTGCTCCGCCTAGACCGACGCCATCATTGGGATATTCTGCGTTTGGAGTGTTATTCTGCGCCACTGCATGTGGCATATCGCTGGCGAAATCGCAGGGCAAGAGTGAGATGACGCCTCGCGCTGTGCTGAGCTGCAGGGCCAAGCGCGACCGGAGTTGTTCCTTCGAAGGCGCTCTCAACTTGCCGTCATTGTTGGCAAAAACTGGAGCAGACGCTGCAAATTTCTACCCTCTGCGCGACCGACGGAGGATGATGACTCCACGGCTCCAGTCGTGATGATCTGTGCTGCCGCGTGCTCGTGAGCGCTGCCGCTCGCTTTCCAGACGGGGATGGTAACGCCGAAGTCGCCAACGCGAAGCTCGCGGTTCCTGGTCCAGAAGAAGCTAATTTTATGAATGAAAAGGGAAACGACAGAATGCGCCCACGACGCCGAGGCGGCGAACAGGGCGAGGTGCTGCGTCAGACCGGTCGCCTGAAGGGCAGCAGAGGTGCAGGACAAGCACAAGACACGCGGCGAGCAGGCGTAGCACTACATGTACCTTCCAGCAGCTCCCGCGCAGGGTATTCTTCTGCTGTTCGGAGTGCGGGAGGCTGTGTGTCGGCGCAAACCCAAACTACCAATCTGCGCGCGAGACATCTGCACGCCCGCCGCCCAGGCCCTGCCGACATTTGATTGTTGAGCCTCATCTCTATATCTGGCTGCTCCTGCCAAGCGCGTAGATGATATCGATCGCCGTGCAATGGTACGGCTTTCTTGAAGGGAGACCAAACCGCTCGGGGCTCCTGCTACCCGATGCCTTCCATTTCGCGTGACTAGGTACAGTATGCACGTCGTGATCGCCACTCCGCGAGTATACATCAGGCCACTGCACACTTGGCAGCTTCACCTAAGCGGCGGGTTCTCAGCCTATTAACCTTTCAATAGCTAGCTTCCACGGTCCTGCCATCTCAACCACACATACACTTGTACATGGCAATTGACAGCAGCGTGGACCCATGCCATAGCTTGCCTTTTCTGCCGATCGATACAATGGAGAGGTGTCGTTTTCTCCGCAATAAGCATGTACATGCTCATGCTCAGGATCTTTCGGCTTCACCCCATCTGGAATGTGGCTGTCCCAGGCACATCGTCGGCCGATGGCGGCGCCGCGGACTGCGCTTCGAGCTGCCACAACGACAGAGTAGTTTTCTACGAGAATGCTCTCATATCGATGGAGATGTCTACAGCAACCTCACGTTGGCTGTCGCATAGGCGGCAGGGTTATCGATGTCATCTCGCAGGAGGACGGGCATGCAGGAAACTGTGTACACAATGTCATGGTGTGTCTGCTATGCATATGAGGAAGATTGGTGAGCTCTTCTGCAGATGCATACTGTTGCTTCGTCACCACCGATATTTGTTGATCGACATCCAAGTGCTGTCCTCTCTAAACGAGGTAGTTGGTCACAAGGCGTTGAGGTCATACCGTAATCATATTACAGGTCTTTCAGTCGTATTGTGAGCACTATGAGGGTAATATAGGCCGAAATGCTGAGACTAGTCAAGATCACGACCACATTACCACTCGTTCTGAAGCGCTTTCTGCTCAAGCCGTCCTCGCCTACTTCCGTGAAAAATTGTCTGTTGGATTGCATTCGTCTGAAAGCGCTCACTGCGAGCACTCCTGCCCCATAGACTGCGAACAGGGCACCTGCGGCGGTGTGAGCGGCAGTCGTGCGTGGCCCGAAAGATCTGAGAAACACACATACCTATGCTGTAGAACTCGCTCGTGAAGATCTTGAGCACAACCAGAGCGAAGCTGAATTGGCTTAGGCTTGTTCTAATGTATGCGCCTTCGAATGTCCGCTGCGCGGCACGTATTTCGACTAATTCATTGGGAGTAAGCACCACAGACCGCGCTCGGTGTAGACGTAAGTGATAGCGATCTGATGCATGGCGAGTCTAAGTGGAGACCTTGTTAGAAGGGGAAATCCTGGAGAAGCTTCGAGCGGTGAAGTGAAGTGGTGGGAGCAGCGGATGGAACGGTGGTCCGAATTTGAGCGTGGCATACCTCAAACATGCTGTTGGTAGAAGGACATGCTATGTAATCACATCCGTGGGGGCTTTGGAAACCGTGGGCGGGCTCCTCGTCTCCAGCACGAGTTGTTATGTGGTGGAGCAGCTTCAAGGACACGGACGCGGCGGGAAGCTGAGCAACGCACGACTTGGCAGTCACTCTCACTGCGGTCTCGCGGTCTCATTCCCTCCCATCCGTACCGACATGCACACCCCTCATCCGGCCAGGCCAGCGTGCTCGTCGAAGCAACATCCTCGCTCCGACGTGTGCAGGCCGCGCCAAAGCATGAACGCGGCGCGCTTCCCCACTGTACGGAGGCAGCACCCCCTGGCTACTTCCGCCGACTCCTCTCCCTCGCCCATGGCCCCATCCCAGCCGTGAGCTCAATCAACCAGCCAGCCTTCAGCCTTTCGCCTGCTGCCCGACCATCCGCCCGACTCCGCACCTGTTGCTCACCACGACCGCCCATTGTTGCCTTGCCGTCGTCGCGTTGGCACCTCCGTCGCTGCTCCGCCTTGCCCACGGGCTCTCCACCACTCCGCGCTTGGCATTCGTCCGATGCTTGAGCACGACGCGATCCAGCACCCTACTAGAGCCGCTCCTGTTCTTCAGTAATCCAGTCCAAGTGCAGCTACTCCGGTCTCGCACACAGCGAGACAGACTAGCCATGGCCGAAGTTGATGCACCAACAGGCTTCACAGCCGTCAACCCAACCTCCCCCACCGCCGTGCAACTGGAGCCTGACCCTCTGTCCGCGGCTGGCAACAAGAGAAAGAGGGACTCGAAGACTACGCCAAAGTTCTACGCCGTCCGCACTGGCAAGTCACCAGGCATCTACCACACATGGAACGAATGTCTCGAACAAGTCCGTGGCTTCCCGAAGGCCATGTTCAAGTCGTTCACATCGCTCAGCGATGCTGAGAAGTTCGTCAACAATGAGGGAGATGCGAGACCATCCAACGTCACCAAGTGGTACGGCGTGCAGGCTGGGAGGAATCCTGGCGTGTACACCAATTGGCAAGACGTGTTGGACCAAATCACGGGCTGGAAAGGTCCCAAGCACAAGGGTTTCAAGACAAGGACGGAGGCTGAACAGTATGTGGCTGAAGGGCAGGCAGCGTTCGCGGCAGCTTCGGCAGACATCCCGATAGGCAGCATCGAACAGGGCGAGCCAGCGCCAAAGGCAATGAAGATGACGAAGAAGAAAACCAATGGGATCAAAGAGGAGAGTCCTCCGCTGTCTCTCGTACAAGGAGAGTACGAGCCGGGCGACGCTCCACTGCCAGATGATGCGGAAGACGGTTTCGATCGCGACCTCATACTAGACTCTACCACCGATGGTCTACGATACAAGACGCGAGTAGAAAGAGAGGCGTACAAGTACCAAGCGGCACGCCCTGTCAAGGACGCCCCGATCAGGATATACACGGACGGGAGCTCGCTCTCGAATGGAAAGGCAACAGCCTGGGGCGGCGTAGGAGTCTACTTTGGACCACAGGACAGACGAAACATCAGCGAGCCGCTGAGTGGGACCAAACAAACGAATCAACGAGCAGAGTTGACTGCGATCATCCGCGCACTCGAGGTGGCGCCCAAGGACAGGAAGATCGTTATAGTCAGCGACAGCAAGTATTCGATAGATTGCGTGACCGACTGGTTCCGCAACTGGCAGCGAAATGGCTGGGTGAATTCTTCGAGGAAGCCCGTGGAAAACAAGGACTTGATCCAGAAGATCTTGGACATGTTGGAGGAGCGGTTCCGTCTCAACCAGCACCGGATCGAGGGCGAGCAAGAAATCCCCACAACAGACAAACGAGCACAATGGGATCGTGGCCCGGGCGGAGTACGATTTGAGTGGGTGAAGGGACACGACAAGGATGAAGGTAATAATGCTGCCGATGACCTTGCGACTGCTGGGGCGAGATCAGCAAGGGAGCTCGGAATGGACGTCAACCTGTCGTCGCAGGAGTAGCGCTTTGCTCGTCTTGCGAGTGTGTAGTCAGCCAGCAGGGCAAATACACGATAGCGCTCAAGAAACTGTCGCTCAAACAATCACCATGTGGCTTTCGGCAAGATCCGCTGTCGAACAGTGGACAAGTTCGCTGCTACGGCTATGTTAGCGAGGGCTGCACGACGTATGATAATGGTAATGTTGGCCGTGCATCGCATCTTCCAGTTTCACATCGACGGGCGTGCAACTTTTTCCTGTTCCCTCACACCTTGAACTATGTGATAACAGCCTTCTGCACGACGAATCAGGGGGTTAGACATGGTATGAATTAGTGCAGACAGGCTCGGGCGATACCATTGAGCTTCAGCAGCGCTCGTGTGTTTGCCGAGCACACTGCGCGTCAATTTGAGGGCACCTTCCAGGCGATCAGCGGTACACATCACACGCCCAAAGACCTACAGAAGATCTCGAACCGCCCGATCAGAAGCGTAATACGAATATGGACGACGATAGATATGCAACGGACACTATCGTGCAGACCAAGAGATCGAGTCGACTATCCCTTGCAACATGTTGGTCACCGCCACTCATCTGACAAGAGAATGTTCCTGTAACGGACAAACGCAGGGCAGCAAACGAGAGCAAACATACGTGCTGCACTGTTAAATCTCGCTTGAGCGGCCATGGTAAGTCGTAATGCGTATGGCAAGACAGTCATGCTCGACACGGATACCCTGCATCGCTCAACATGTCGATGCGAAACACAGGACGCGAGCTCACCGCCATCATCTCCTTGTCATTCAGGACATGACCACAACTACAAGGTATAGATCATCTCGAGCATAGATATATATCAGGCCGCGTTTCGCCAAAGGAACTGTCCATCTTGAGGAAGTCAACGAAATATTCTTGTGGCGCCAGACCATCTGGGTGATCACAAGGCTCATTAATTACATATACAACTCACACCGAAGACTGGATTTATATTGGGGGTAACAAGCTTCGGGGGAAAGGTTGCCTCCAGGTTGAGAAATGTTGCAATCCCACCGTCCATCGAACGACTATGCAGCTCACTCACTTTACCGACAACCTCGATATACTTGCCAAAGTATTGTACAGACCTGATCTTCTGAGGCTCACATTGAAGATCATCCATTCCATCATGAGAGAGGTCTCGGGTAGTCTTTGCGAGGAGAAAGAAGACGCTCGTCGACTCTGGTCTTCCAAGGTCGGCTCTGTACTTCTGGAAGATGCCGCGATTTGCCGCCATTGATGCGCACTTTTGAGTGCAAGGCAGGGGGCGCTCAGGCTTAGAGAAATGAATGGCCCATCGGACCGCTTGACAGGTGGGGAACAAGTCCTCATGGCGTTCGCCCTCTCAACCTCTCTCGTGCTCCACGGTCTGCGCGGCTTTGCCACCAAAGACCTCATGCAGAATAGGGACAAGTCTCTCAGCCTCCCTTCTTTGGTGCAGGAAGCCTACAAGGATCACAAAGGCGGTGATTCAGCTGTCGAAATTGGCGAGTTCACCAGTGACTTGGATGTGCTTCGCAAAGCGCTGTGGGGCGGCGATGCCCTTAAGCTGACGCTGAGGATCATATATCGTGTCATGACCAAGAATGCTGGGACGAAGAAGACTCTGGTCTATTTCTATCTGCCGAGGTCCGCGCTCTATGTCTGGTGGATCCTGAGGTTCATCGGTGTCAATGCGATCCTATTGACACAAGACCAAGATGCAATCGAGCGTGGTGAGATTATCCGCAACTGGAACAACTCCAAAGATGGTGCTCAAGTCCTCGTCGCCACATATGCCCTGCAGCTGGCAGGCGTTAACGCACACGATCAGTGCTGCACCGTCATCATGCCAGAGGCGTCTTGCAATATCGCCAGCGACCAGCAGGCGTTCTGTCGCGTGTACCGCTGGGGTGCGAGTGAAGCGCAGAACGTGTACCGGCTGATCACCAAGAAGACGTACAGCGAGATCCATGAATCGAGGATGATGCTCAAGTACACCGACATTGCGTCGTCGTGGGGCGCTGCAAATGCAGCTTTCGAGCACGAAGACTTCATCGCGGATGCCTTTGGTGGGGAGGTTCCGGGTGAAGTGCGAGAGGCCATCACAAGAATGGGGCTCAGCAGAGCGGGGCGGACAGAGGTCACCGCGCACGATGGACCACGCGCTGAGCGAAAGTGGCTCGTAGACCCCGTGAAAGAAGCCAATTTCCTTGGCCTCCCGCGCCATGATGGTGAGGAGCAGGTGATGGATCTGACACCGTATCTCAGCGAGACACAGTTCCAGCAGTTGCGCAACGACGCAGACGAGGAGAATGAACCACCTCTGCCACTCGACGAGAAAAGCGCCATAACGACCGGCTACAGTGGCTACAAAATGCCTTGAAAGAGGCCAGATAGTTCGGCCCTCCCATCGAACACGTTGTGCTGGAAGTCACTCATTTGACGCCATATCTGAGCGATGGTGACTTCAAGAAGCTGCAAGAAGCGGCAGTGGTCGAGAAGGACACATCGCCAGATTCTACCGGGCTGCCTCAATTGCCCACAGGCTCCTACAACATCACCTTCTTCAGCGATTTGTGCGGTGGTCAGGGAGATTCACGAGCAGAAATACGCTCCGGGCCCGGCATTGGCCTCATTCACGATCGTAAGTCCTTCGCAACACTAAAAGTCTTGCACTGGCTGATCATCCACAGCACAACGAAGCGCACCAATACCTGATCGATCTCGCGCTCGAAAATGGCTGGTGGGCCCATTCACGCAAGAAGCAGGTCGCCCATATCTTCGGAGAGTATGGGAGGAAGATCGACGACGCCCCCCTCGCCACATCGAAGCAGGACGTCGAGATTGCACAGGAGGTGCCCGTGGCATACGACGACGAGACGGCTGAGCGCGTTGATGTCCGAACTCCGAAGCAGCGGATCTTCAGAGTCTTCGCGAAGTTATTTGCATCGATGAAGCAGGCGAACATTACCCTGCCGCCGATCGGCAATTTGTTCGCGTCATAAGGTGTTTACATTCTGGGGCTTTGCAGAGAAGACATTGGGGAGGAACGATGAGGTGTCCAAGGGCGGCTGCTATTGTGGCCTCTTGTCGATGCCAGTTTCTTGATAGCTTGTCAATTATCACTATCTTCGGCCCTAATAGGCAGGTCCACACCAGCTTCGCGGCATTTGACGAGTGAGGAAGAGCACTTTTGCGGTCGGGTTGTTGCTTCGCACCGTGCAGAAACGGGGATGAGGTTGAGATTGGAGACGGGAGATTGAGAAGTCTCGTGTCAGCAAATGTGAGAGTAATTGCCTTCGAAAACAATCCGCCCTGCAGTCTTGGCTCGTGCCTTGCTTGGCTGCTGATGGGCACCTTCAGACATCTCTCAACGCATCCTCCATGTCCTTTCGCAATTCTTGTATCTCCCTCAACTTTGCAATCGCCTCCATGAGATCAGCGACCTCCTCATCCGTGGCCAAAGCCTGTGGCCAGATACGCCTGAGCTCGTCACGTCGCGTCTTGTACTCTTCGTACTCCAGCTTAAGTCTGGAAGTAGCGGCGGCAATCTCATCACTCTCCCGCTCCACAGCGTTGATGTGGACAATGAAGGACGCATGCAACTCCTCCCTGTTGCCGACAATATCGATGCTGTTGTCAGTCCACTGTGCTTGGTCCTCCCTCTGCTCATCCGACAGCTCTCTGACACCTTGCACACTCCTGCCAGCGGGCTCGGTGGAGAAGCCTCCACCATTGATGATGTAGCCTTGAACAATCGTGGTGATCAAAGCTTCGGCCATTGCTGCAAGATTGACGTCAGGAATGCAATACACCGGAGTGTACTCGATTGCCCACCCTCGCCATGGCTCGTCTGGCCACAGGTGCTTGCAAATCGATTCTGTGAGATTCATCAAAGGGTTCGAATTGCGGTGGGTGGTGTGGGCCTTCCCACGGCGGTTGCTCTGGACAGTGATTCCTGCTTCAGGCACAGGCAGCAAAAATCCTGCTTCGCCCTTCTCGACAGCTTCTTCTCCAATACGTGTCTCGAAAGCCTGCACAAAGAGGAGAAACAACTCGTGACGGACTTGACTCTCTGTAGCACGCTTGCTGCGTGAGAAGGAACCGCGTTTACTGGTTGCCAGCCAGGATCCTGCCACCGCATCGATTATCGCGGCGTATGCATCGTCGTTTCCGTATCGCTTGAGAGCCACGAGCAACTGGTACACTTCCGCTATGGTTGCCTCCCGTCCTCTCAATCAGCCAGAGCCATGTCGAGAGCACGTTGCAGAGTGACTGAACTTCACCCGAGCGCTGCGTTACGAGGAAGTCCACGTAATGATGGCCTGTCGGGCCTGCTTGTCATTGGCACTTTGCTCATGCTTCTTCAGTACGTTGTCGAGTTTTTGATCACGACGGCGAGCTGTGGGCATGTGTTCGCTGAACAATGCGCGCCGAATGTGTCCGTCCATCGTCGTTAGGATGGTGTCGATGGTGGTGGCGACAGTAAGGTGATTAATGTGCCCCTCTCCCCCTTTGTAAACCAGTATGCCGAAGCCCATGTTTTCTCCGGCCCAGAAGCCAACAATGCAATCCATTCGCTCCTCGAGCAGGTCCGAATAGAGCTTCCGATGTACGAGGTATGTAGGTCTGGTGGAATCGACAGATCGACCCAAACGGTGTTGACGGTCCTCTTCTATCGCGCCGACTCTTTTCCAGATCTTCATGCCGCTCTTGGTGATTCCCGTGAGAGACTTTGGCTCGGAGGCAGAATACGTGATCTGTGGCAGTAGAGTCAGTCCACTCGTCTCACCACCTTCCCATCTGTAGGCAGCTCACCAGACTCTGCTGACGCGCGAGGAAAGGGCTGTCGTCGTCGTCATCGTCCTCGCTGTTGTGGACAACCTCATCTTCGTTGCCATCATCTTCATTCTCGCTGATTGAAGGTAATGTTGGCACGGATTGAGGCGCCCGTGGGACATTCGGTGGCGTGTTTGGCGCTCCGTCGCAGCGCAATGATGGTCTCTTTGCTGTCAATTTCAGGCGATCGCGGTCTCGCTACAGGCCTGGGATGTTGGACTCGCAGCTTGGTCGGCCGGCTAGTTAAACTGCCAGAAGAGCTGCTCGACGCGGTAAGGTCGATGACAGGGCGGGATGGCTTCTCAGAGTCAGAGACACTGGATACATGTATGGCAGCCGCGGAATGGGCTGCATGCAGGAGTGGCGTTCCAAGCAAGAGCGAGCAAACGGCTGGCGGCCTGCAGTCCGCAAGAGCCACGCAACGTTCCGGGCAAGAGCGAAGCAAGAGCAAACAGCGCCACAATTTTCAAGAAGGGCCGAAATTTTTCGCGTAAATCCATTGGGTCATGATGATCTGGCGCGAACCTCGTGAAGCCCGGTGAACGTGGCTAGCCTTGATGGTGTTGAGCGGTTCACGTCAGTTCGAGGTCGGCCTCACAGATTACTGCGATATGAGTCAGGACCTCTCTTCGCGGTCAACTTGTCGATTCGCATCGTGGAAGAGGGCTGTCGTATGGGCAATTGAGGCCACAATCAGAGTACGAAAATCACGGTCAGATGTGGAAGCAGCTGCCAATGGGAGGCCACCTCACGGTGTCACACAAGCCCTGTATGTAGACTACATACCAACAGTCTCCGCGGAAGGTCTCACTGACTTGCCCCAAAATTCCCATGTGGCAACCAGCACGAGTGCCGAGTCAGCATTCACATCACGGCAGCAGGCCTTAGTAGACTCCCGGAAGCTGACTTAAACGACCGCCATCCTGCACCAAAGTCAGTACGATCATCGCCTGTCAACAAAAGTCTTGTTCGCAACTTACTGTCACGAGCGTTTCACCGTTCAGGTATCCTCCAGCTCTGCTGCACATGTACAATATGGTTCCAGCAAAATCCTCCTCTGATCCAGTCCGCTCTGCTGGAGAACTCTTAGGGTCCATAATTCGCGCGCCCGCGTATGCGTCTTCGTGACCAGGAACGCCGTTGTGCTGAGCGAGTCTGTCTGTGTGCGCAGCAGTCATTTCCGAGGGGTACAGACCTGGCTGAATACTGTTGACCCTGATGTGGAAGCCTTGCTGTGAGAATGCAGTTGACAGCATCTTCACTAGATGGGTCACAGCCGCCTTGCTCGTCGAATAGGAAAAGCTGCTTGCCAAATAACGACTGAAGCCAGCAACTGAAGAAGTGACAATGATTTGGGAGTCCTGCGGAACATTCCTCTGCTTGTTGCCGGCATCGAGCAGTTCCAGGAAGGCCACGGCTGTATAGAAAACGCTGGTATTGTTAATATGTGCGGCCTGGGTAAAGTCTGCCATCTCAGGTTCGAAGAGCGCATCCGCCCACTCTTTGACAGTCTTTTTGCCTGCAATAGCCTTCGCATGACCGGGTCCAGACACTCCCGCATTGGCGAATAGGATGTTAATATAGCCCTGTTCCTGCTGAATCTGCTGGACGATCTTCTTCAACGACTGTTTGTCTGATACATCGCCGACGATAGGCTTGATAGTTCCGTTTTCGGCGGTCTTTGCTGCTTCCTTCAATGTCTCTTCGCGACGGCCAATAATGTATACTGCTTTCGCTCCATTCGCGTCTAGAGCTCGGGCTGCGTATAAGCCAAGTCCGGAGCCGCCGCCAGTGATGACTGCCACAAGGCCATTAACGTTCTGTTCATGGATTAGCGTCATTATTTGTTCAGCGTGGCTGTTGCACTCGTACAAAGATCTTTTCAATCTTGTTGGCTGCAGACATGATTTCGAGCTTTCGAGAGACGACTAATTATCCTTGATTGATTAGAGCTTGAGAAGTGTTTCTTTTGTAGTGAGGTGCATTCGAATCAGTTCGGAATGATCACGCCAGCTCGGCACACATGCAAGTCTACATGTATGGAGCTTCGGAACAGGCAATGACGTGATGTCGTGGAGGTTCCGCAGGCACGCGACACGTACTCAGATGTGCGGGGAGCAGTTATTAGCCGTGTGGACGACTACCGATATTCCCGGCCAGAGAGATTCGAAAGAGAGAATCGAAAGCCCACGGGAGAGTCATGTTGGGCAGTGCACGTGTCGTTGAGTAGCACAGGCCGGTCAAGTTTCGAGATGTCAAACCGGCGAACCAGCAAGGATGAGCTCCATACAAAGTTTATTATTCACTTCATTGCCAAGCAAAGCGCGTGCTCGCGTGGTTTCTGTCTCGCCGCTGTCTTCTCTCCACCCCTGCAGCTTCACTATTGCATTGTCCCATTGCTAATCACTGCCACAGCCTACACACCATGGCTTCGGTTGTGGGCTTGACGGTCTGCCTTCAGCTGAAACAGCCTCACGACAACATTTTGTATGGGCTTGTGAAGGACCTCGTTCCAAATTCCCATCTTACCTTGACGAATGGTGAGTCTCACGGAGCCTCCTCGAGACGTCGCTGACATGCATAGTTCTCTTTGCTGCATCAAACACTCGACTGGAGCACTTCACGGTACAACCTGATATCATCGCGGACCTCCAGGTCGTGGATCCTTCCACCATACAACCACAGCACGCTCACGCACACCACCCGCCTCCACCCTTCGCATACCCGCAGCCACAGCCAAACGGCCATTCCGCCGCTCCCTCGATTCACCAGCAGCCTCCTGCACCCTCCCCTCACGTCAACCGAATCGCCGAACTGCCCGCTCGTCATATCTCCTCGCCTGCCCAGCAGATACCGCCAACCGCCTCACCTCTACGGCAGGCACCTGCTTTTGTGGATCCCGCAATCCTCAGCTATGATACCTCATCGCCAGTGCAAAAGAGGAGGACGTCTCGCCCTGCAGAAATGGACACGCCGATCAAGGCAATGCTCTCCAAAGCTGCTGCCAATCTACCCAGCCCCAGCTCGCCATTCATCGGAGACGTTGGGAAAGCGAATGTTGTGCAAAAGCTAGCTGCGGCCAAACAACCTGCTTCCATACAATCACGCCCTCCTGTACCGGTTGCTACGAAGCCGACCATGGACACTACGTATGGCCAGAGCGGGCAAGATCAGGCACAGGACAACAGTGCTAAGAGGAAATTGAAGAAAGGACAGAAACCGAAGAAGCAAGTACCAGAAGCGCCGCAATTTGCGGATCACCCGCCAGTGATGAATGCCGAAGTCTCTAGGAATGGCAACGACATGGACGGGCAGGTGAAGAGAGGCAAAGGCTGGCGCAATACACCTCTTCTGAGGCCATCCTCGTCGTCTGCGCTACCATCGGATCAAGCGAACACCAAGAAGAGTCGACGCAGACAAAAGATGGATCAGCAAGAAGAGTTTGCGCAAGGAGACACCACAGATATCCAGGAAATGGGCGACTTCGATTTCGAAACCGAGCTAAAGAAATTCGACAAGAAGCACGTTTTCGAGCAGATCCGAGACGTCGATACTACTCGCGAGGGAGATCGACTGGTCAGCCATAACAAGGCGCGACCAGGCACACATGGAGGCAAAAACTTGCATCCAACTGAAAACGTTCTGCCCACGAAGCCAGAAACCAAATACAACAGTGCCGAGCTCGATAGCTCCAGTGATGCTGATACGGAGCTCGGGTCTGGCCTAGCCAACGGCAGATCATCGTCCAAACATTCCGTATCACGCACAGGTCTCCCCAAAAGCAAGCCCAGCAGGCAGAACAGCTCACAGATTGACACTCAAGCACGGCCCCATCCACTTGCGGCGTCAGTCAGCTCAGACCGCATCCGCGATAGGTCTGCAGCCTCGCTCGTACACAAAAGTAAACAGGCCGCATCACTGGCAACCTCTTCGCCACGACCAGATCGAGCAAACTCGCCGCTCTCATCCATCTCTATGACGAAGCTTTCTTTGCAGGAACCTCCCAGATCAATTGAGCCTCATTTCGCCACGCCATCACACTCGGTGTGCCCGACACTTCTTCCAGTGGCATTGGACAACTTGGAACTTGCGACCGTCTCGACATATCGTCTAAGCCACGAAGTCATATCAGAGAACGCCGCCAGGAGCCTCGCTGAAGCAGCATTATCTCTCTCAGATCTTCACAGTGGCCCTCGACGGCCGTCCAGAACGAACACTTTGCGTGGTAGTATGACAGCCAGCATATCATCATTCAGCCCAACAGACTCAACAGTAGTCATCCTGGCTGGTAACCACGACATTGGGGCAAAAGCGCTGGCAGCGGCACGCCACCTTCTTGGACGCAATCTAAAGGTTATTGCTGTCGAGGCGGCATTTGAGTCTGCGGCAACAGAACATCCACCAGTACGCGCACAACGAGACGTCCTTCGCAAACTGGCCTTGGCCGGCGCCAAAGTGAAGCGCGGAGCATGGCACAAGTGTCAACGCGCCATTAAGAATCTGACCGGCCCGCCCGTGGTCATCATCGATGCCCTTCTCGCCGGCGCAACGTATGAGAGCTTGGAAGACCCAAATGCTGAGTTTAGTGCCCGCATACAGCAAGAGACAAGGGAGATGGTGGAATGGGCGAATCGCAGCAGAGCACCTGTTTTGAGCGTGGGTTGTCCGAGTGGGACTTCTGGTGTCGATGGCGTGTCTACAATCGTGGAGGGAGAGCCGCTAGCTGTGCGTCCCGATCGCGTTCTTGCGCTGGGTCTGCCCATGTCTGGATTGCTCAAGGCAATGGAGAACGGGGAGCAATGGAACGTCCACTTGGCGGACATCGGCATCAATATAGGATTAAAGCGTGATGATCAAGTCGTCTTCGGGGAGGCCTGGACCGTTGACCTCAAGTACGTGGACGGCGAGGCACTCACGTTGTAAGATTTGAATCCATATCAGCGATCGTTCCAATAGCATAGCGTTTGGGTGGGCATTTTGGAGATACCCGGAAAGCAATGAATGCTGTTACGTGTTATGACCTTTCTGATAGTTCCACTACACAGCCCACAGAAGCGCGTGAAAGCGCGTGATGGCGCGTGACGTCGGCACGTCCTCTATACTGCGTGAGGAAGCAGTGCGCATTGTAAAGCAGGTCGTGACAGCAGCACATTCACTGCAGCGCACTGGTAGGCACCGACGGATGCCTGAACGTTCGCGGTGCTCCTTCACTTTGTCATTGGCACCTACCTGCGGCTCGACTTCAATCTCTCGCGCCCCTCGACCACCTCATCCAATACACCGCACTTGTCACGTCGCCTCTTGTTCGTCGGCAATCCATCTTGTTCGCGACTCGCAGCGAGCTCAATTGCTCCTGGCCCAATTACACGACCTGTCGGCCAATCACAAAAGTTCTGAAGAATACCATGGGGAAGCGCAAGGCCGACCACATCGCCGAAGACATGCAAGACCTCCACGTGACGCCAAAGAAGAAGGGCAGAAAGGCTGTCAAGGTGGTCAATCCGGCAGGTGAGTTGCCTTCCAAGAGTTCGCCCTTCAAACTTCACGCGTTGCCGTCGCCATTATTGGCATCGCCGAGCCGACGGCACTAGCGCCACGCTGCCGAATCCACCCCCACCTTGCACCTTATGTCATCTGCGCGGCTCTGCCTGACAGAACTACTCGACCATCGTTGTTGATCTTCGCGCAACACTACCACCTGCAGCAGCGACTCTCCCACTGGCAGCTCCTGCTCCTTCTCCTTCTCATTTTGTCAATTGCTGCCGCATGCGCTTACTCCAATCGCGACACCTGAGAAAAGCCGTCTTCTAACGAAATGCCTCCAGTCTACACGACGGCACAGAAGTCCGCGCTCAATGAGTTCACCAGCATCACACAGGCCGACAGAACGACTGCGACCAAAGTCTTAAAGCAGGCCAATTGGAGTGTGGGCGCGGCCGTCAACGCGTGAGTGACTCAAACCTGCTGGCGCGGGGCTTCCCGTGGCTGCAACATGCCCACTGGCTCACACGACTTCTGTGTGAACAGCTCAGTATTGTCCAGCAATCGGCTAACATGAATCTCTTCAACAGCTTCTTCAACAATCCCACTGGCGGTCGAGCCAACCCGATTCACGATGCGCTCAACAGACTCTTCAACGAGTATCGCGACCTAGCACCGACCGACTCCCCGGACGAGATCGGAATGGACGGTGCCTTCAAGCTATGCGAAGACATGCAGGTCAGCCTGGAAGACGTTGGCGCTCTCGTACTGTTCGAGCTGATACAGTCGCCCTCGCTTGGTAGTATCACGCGAGAGGGCTGGGTTGATGGTTGGACGGACACAGGCGCGGACTCGGTCGCGAAAATGCGAAATGTGGTGCTGCAACGAAGATCAGCTCTTCCGACCGATCCTGAGCTTTTCAAGAACGTGTACAACCACACATTCATCTTGAACCTCCAGGAACGACAGAAGGCGCTGCTTCCAGAGATGGCCGCCGCGATGTGGGAGCTTCTGTTCAAAGCACCATCGTTGGAGTGGAGAACGCCGAACACGCCGTGGTTAGATTGGTGGCTAGAGTACAACGAGAAGAAGGTCAAGAAGGCAGTCAACAAGGATCTTTGGAAGCAGACACTCAACTTTGCACAACAGACGCTGAAGGACGACACGCTGAGCTTCTGGAGTGAGGAGAGCAGTTGGCCTAGTGTCATCGACGAGTTTGTCGAATGGGTCAAGACGGAGAAGAGGACAGCAGCTTCAAATGGCGATGCCATGGATCAGTCCTGAGATGATACGGCTTACTCCATGCACACGGACACGCCAGATGGGAATGTCCGAAGAGATGCTCCCACATCGATGCCATTCAAAGTAACCTCTAGACTTGCATCAAGTTTCGCGCCCTTCGAACGGCCAGCTCACTGTCTCTCAACAGTCGTATACCCAGAGCTTGCAAGCTGGTGGCAGTCGTGTTTGCGGACTCGAAGCTACCGCTCGTTCTATACATCGGATCGTGCGTGACGCAGAGCACAGACGGGCGAGCCAACACTCGAGACTCGGTTCGCAAGAGTTGCTTCACCCGCGGCTTTTCAGAGGGATCTTGGAGAAGGTCATTACTCGTTTACCGTCGAGATAGTCTAGCGTTCAGCAATACGAAATGAGCTCACATATGTTTACGAAGCTTAGCACCAAGGTCTCCATGCCGAACAGCAAAGGATGCGCGCAGTGTACATGCAGTAGAATTTCGGCTCAGATGCACGTTACACCCGGACTGGCACGCAACGCAGGGACACCGATAGGTTGAGGATGATTGGTTTCAGAACGTTTGCTAGAATTCTATGACTACGCGTCCACCTCCTTGGTGGAATTCTTACTGGCAGTGTCCTTCTTCTTCTGTGCAATCGTATGTTCACAATCTGCAGTTCCGCTTATTTTCAAGGTTGGACGAATACATATAACAGTTTACAATTTCGACTTTGGCGTCGACTCTGCCTCCACCTCGGCGTACATTTCATCGATCAGTTGCCTGTATTTCTTGGCCGTTTGTGGTCGTTTCAATTTCAATCTGCAGGGCAAGAGAAGTTAGCAAATGCTCGCGACTCCAGTCTTTCGCGTAGGGCAGGGACAACTTACGTTGGTGTGAGAAGCTCATTCTCAATAGTGAAAGGCTCAAGCATCAGTCTTACACCCCTAACATTCTCATAGCTGTTGAACTTGGCCTTCTTGCCAACCTTGGATAGTTCGCGCAGGGCAGCCTTCTGGACCTTCTTCTCCGACGCAGCAGCCTCGAGTGCTGGAAGATCAGTTGGTGCAATCTTCTTGCCGAGCACCTTCTCGACCCACACGGAGAAGAGATCGGGCTGGATGCCGAAAATGGCGACGAGATTGGACTGGCTGCTGTCGCCGTGCACGTATCCTTGAGCCAGGAATGGAAGGTTGCCGAGGTATACGTTCTCGATACGTTCCGGTGAGATGTATTCTCCTTGCTGGAGCTTGAGGACGTTCTTTCTTCGGTCGATGATCTTGAAGCGGCCCATTTCGTCGATTTCGCAGATGTCTCCGGTTTTGAACCAGCCGTCTTCTGTGAAGGCCTTGGCGGTCTCTTCCTCGTTCTTGAAGTATTGCTTGAAGACAGTTGGACCACGGATCAAGAGCTCACCACGTGGGTTTGGCTTGTCGGTTGACAGGTATTCCATGTCTGGCACATCAAGCAGGCAAAGCTCGCTAGCAGTAGCGACAGCACCACAATTGCCAGCGCTCAAGTCGCCCTCCAACTGCGCAAGCGCAATTGCGTACGTCTCGGTCAAGCCATAACCCTGATAGAAGTTGTTGGCGAACACGACTCGCAAGAATTGCTGCAAGCTTGGGTCGATGGGTGAAGCACCAGAAACCATTGTCGAAGCGCGATCGAGTCCAAGAGCTGCGGAGACTTTCTTGGCCCAGATGCGATCGTACAAGAAATGTCTGTTGGTAGCCTTTCCAGCTGGCTGCTTGATGTTGCTCAACTTCTTGTCGACAATGTATCGTGACATCGATCCACGGAATCCAGGAGCTTCAACAGTCGCAGCCTTGATAGCGCCACCAAATCGGTTGTACAATCTCGGCACTGAAACGAATGCGGTCGGGCGAAGGAGCTTGAAGTCGTCGACAAGTTCGAGGATGTTGCCGTGGAAGTAGCCAATTCCAACACCGGCCCAAAGAGACGAGTGCTCAGTCACTCTTTGGAAAATATGTGCCAATGGTAAGTATGAGCAGATTGTGTCGTTCGCTTGCGATCTGCTAATGCAAAGCGAAGCTGATGCCGCAGCAACAGCGTTCTTGTGGGTGAGAATGACACCCTTGGGGTTGCCAGTCGTGCCAGAAGTGTAGTTGATCGTCACGGTATCGTCTGGGCGTGGTGGGTGGAAGGGTCGTGGAGACTTCTGCCCAATGGCCTCAACATCCGAAATCTCGTGGATCTGAACACCATGCTGCGCTGCAAGAGAGTTCAAGATATCCTTCTTCGAAGTTCCAGGCAACTCTCCCTCGCTTGACAATGGATCAAGCGAAATCACCAGCTTCAACGAAGGACACCTTGGGGCGAGCTTCAGCAGA
The DNA here is from genome assembly GCA_013365235.1 of Cercospora sesami. Lineage (NCBI taxonomy): Eukaryota > Fungi > Ascomycota > Dothideomycetes > Mycosphaerellales > Mycosphaerellaceae > Cercospora > Cercospora sesami. The sequence continues at coordinate 54,675 of JAASLG010000027.1, forward strand.
GTCGGAATGTGCGAGATGGAAGAGCAGACCGAAGTCAGCTGGGCGTGGTTGATGATGAATTCCGTCGCGTCCGGTCCTAGGGTGTCGTAGAGCGAGACGCTGAACAGGGACTGCGACATGCAAGCAAGATCGACAATCTGCCACTCGGGCCTGTTCTGGCACCACAATCCGACACCATATTGCCTACCATTGATGCCAACCTTCTCGTGCAGCGCTATAAGACCGATTCCGAAGTTCTTTCTCCGCTCTTGGACCTGCGCATATGTTTGCCAGACGTATGGACCCCAGGCCTGCTTCTTTGGATCATATGGGCGGTGTCCAAGGCATCGGTTGTTGGGCACCTTCTTCGCCGACTGTTCGAAGAACTCGTGTGCCGTGGTGATTTCGGGATCGAGGGAGTGGAGAACGCCATCCTTTTGCCTCCAGTGTCGGTACACTGCACTACGACCCTCGAGCTTGCTATTAGGTACGGCAACGGAGTATGGAGCGCCCACTGGAGGAGGTTGCACGAGCTCGGCGGCCTTATCGATTGCTATTTGGCTGGCCATGGCTGCGAATTTCTCGAATGCGTTTCTGCGGATAGGTGCAGTTGTCGCACAAGATGCGGAGATGGTGTAGCAGAATCGGCTCTGTTGTTACACGCTATCACTTCGTCAGTTCACCAGGATGCCGTGGTCCTCCGAACAGAAGCTTCACTGACATGTTGCAGACAGGCGGAAGGATGGCGAGGGCGTTGCGGTGCTCTGACCACACAAGTGAAGGATGTACACAAGAAACAGAAGATCAAAGTGGAAGCACAGAGACAGAGAGGCAGGAGAGGAAGAAGATTATTGAGCCACTTGACCTGCGCATGATAATGTAATTCTGTGCTGGGATCAGTGGCCGACTGCGAGCTTCGCGATTTGGCCGAGGCATCATCGCCAGCTGACGAGCTCCGAGACCACAACTCGACTTGGCGCATCTTGTTCAGGGTCGATCTCCGTCGCAGCCCACGCCGCTCCGATATGCCAGCGCGCCCCTTTGTTGCATTATCCAAAATGGAGCCTGGCCATGTTGTTCAATATATTTTCGCTGACTGTTGGTCTTGCAAGGTGCAGAATTTGAGAAAGGCCCTAATCGCACGATCCCGGCGCAGCACTTTCACATGCCTCATGACGAGGAGTAGCATGAACCGGACCCGGACCAGACCGAAACCTTCGCTCTGCCACCACTGCGTGCTCTCGGCTGCTTCCACCTCGGAGGGGGGACGAAGCGTGACCTGAGGTGAGCCACCACATGGTATCCTTTGTCCTATTGTCTAGGCACGCGAGAGCCAATCTCTTGGAAACAAAGAGTATTCGTGCCACACACGTGTACCAGAAGTCATTCCTTCGCTGGGCTCTGTGCGACTGTTGGCGGTCTATTAATGGGGCATGAACGTCATAGTCGTGTGTACCATGCCAGTCACGACAATCGAGACTGCGAAAGCCGCATGAGGCATAAGCATAGATACGTCGTTCAGGACGCCAGTAGACTTCGATGAAATGTGCGCCCAGCATAGGAAAACAGCACCTCGGCATTGTCAAGACCCCCGATCGGAAAGGCGTATTTGAACATGGCCTCTTTTGGACCTTGATACCGGGGTATACTACGACTCTTCTTCCAGACCTATCTCTTTCCCGAACTTGCTTCATACATTTTGTAGACTTAGACGACTGGCTTTCCGCCTGGCGCGTTCGGATTACCTGCAACATTGCTGTTGTCTTGACCCTGTCCTGGCTTCGTGGCTGCCTGTGCGAACGACTGCTCGAAATCCGCGATGATGTCGTCAATGTGCTCGGTACCCACGGAAATACGGATGAGATCCTGCAACAAATGTGAGTAACATAATTGCATGCGAACAGGACTTCAAAACTCACCTCAGTGACACCACTGTTGATCTTCTCCTCGTCGCTGAGCTGCTCGTGGGTTGTGGTCCATGGGTGGATTGCGAGAGTCTTCGAATCACCAACATTGGCAAGGTTGGAGATGAGCTTGAAGCCATCGACCACCTGGCTACCAGCAGCGCCTCCACCGGTCACACCGAAGGACAGGACACCTCCAAAGCCGCGTGGCAGATACTTTCTCGCCAATTGGTGGCTTGGGTGGCTCTCGAGACCTGGATAGCTGACCCAGGCGACGTTCGGGTTGTTCTCGAGCCATGTTGCGAGTTTCTGTGCATTCGATGCGTGGCGTTCGCAACGCAGACTGAGAGTCTCAAGACCGAGAATCAATTGCTGTGCAGCGAACGGGTTCAGCGCAGCTCCAAGATCACGGAGAATTTCAACTCGCAGGCGGATGATGAAGGTGATAGGGCCGAAGGTATCCCAGAACTTGAGGCCGTGGTAGCCATCAGATGGCTCGCTCATCTGTGGGAAACGCTTGCGAGCTGCTGGAGTACCCCAGTCGAACTTTCCGGCATCGACCACGAGACCTCCAATAGTTGTGCCGTGGCCACCAATCCACTTGGTTGCACTGTGCACAACAATATCCGCACCATGATCAATTGGGCGGGCGAAGAAACCTCCAGCTCCAAAAGTGTTGTCCACCACGACTGGAATGCCAGCTTCGTGCGCAATCTTCACAATAGCTTCGAAATCTGGCACGTTGTATCTCGGGTTGCCAATGGTCTCGAGGTAAATCGCCTTGGTCTTGTCGTCGATCAAGGGCTTGAAGTCCTCTGGCTTGTCGCCATTGACCCACTTAGTTGTAATTCCGAGGCGTGGAAAAAACACCTTGAACTGGTTGTATGTGCCACCGTAGAGGTTCGAGGTCGAAATGATGTTGTCGCCAGCATGTGCGAGAGCCGCAATGGTCATGAACTGAGCAGCTTGGCCAGATGAAGTGGCAAGAGCGGCGACACCACCTTCCAAAGCTGCAATGCGTTTCTCCAAGACATCCACAGTCGGGTTCATGATACGGGAGTAGATGTTGCCGAATTCCTTGAGGCCGAACAGCCTTGCGCCGTGAGCGGAATCATTGAAAGTGTACGATGTGGTGGCGTAGATCGGGACTGCTCGCGACTTGGTAGTTGGATCAGGCTCTTGACCTATTTATCACCACAGTCAGTTCTGGCCTCAAAAAAGTATTCCCACACCTTGGAATGAAAAGATCTCGCGTACCTGCATGCAATTGCAAGGTCTCGAATCGCGGTTGCTGCTCTTGTCCAGCCATCTTCGATAACTGTTCCGTGAATAATTGAAGTCGTGATTTCGCCTTTGGCATACAAGAGAAAAGCGCACAATCGACCTTTATCTCTCAAATGTAAGAACGAACAGAGAAAGACGATTGAGAAAGTTTTGTTGATTTGTTTGTGTGCAGGGTCAATTAATCCAGTGGCCCCGCCTGCAGAGAGGTCCCCGCAGCTTGAGACCTCACTCCAGGGATCTGCAAGACGGGGATAGCTATGGCGTGCTCGCTAATCACAGCTGCTTCAGTGCTCGTGCTAGACTGAAAGAGAACTTGTCAAAGGCTACATCCTGGGCCAGATCCAATGGAAGGGGACAAAGTTGCTCATTAGCTTGCCGATTGCAGACTCAAGAACAATCGAAGTGCGGGTTAGGTTTGGTGCTTATAATTCGCAAGAATGGCAGTATATCGCGACTGCCGGCACGCACTGTTGCGAAGCGATCGCACGTCCTGCGAAAGGCTCGCTCGAACGGCAGACGCGGCACTTCGAGAGACTAAGTTGTCGTTCTACTGCGACATAGGTCACCTTCAGAGCGACATCTTTGTTTGGCGGGCTGTGGCTCATCAGCCGACCTCCGAGTTCAAGTTTGGTGCGGAGGAGGAACACGGGGAAGCGCATCACCAACAGCGCTCTCAAAGCGCTCGATTTCATTGCACTGACAAGACAACGCTTCAACATGAGTTCATCAAAAATACAAGGGGTATCTTGCAGGGGTTCTGTCTATCCTTTTCACGCAGCGTCTCTATCGTATACAGCTCATATCAGACATTTTTCGATCGCTCAGCTTAACTCGTTCCGCTGGTTCCCGGCCTACTGCTGGACGGCAGTACGAGGGCTGACGTCGTGGTATCGGGAATGTGCACAGTGGTTTTCTGTACGTGTCTGATAACGTGAACCTGTTCACCGGTGCTCTCGTAGTGCGTTTCGCAGGTCGTTGACGTTGGCCGCTCCCCTGGCTCATCGCTCTCGTGTTTGAATTCTTCCTGGTGCACGTCTATCGTTGGCAGTGGCTGTTGGCCCAATCGTAGTGGAATCAGCACAATGTCGAATGTGCAAGGCGCATCGCCCTCTGGCACAAAATGTCGTCGTTTCTGGCCGCCAATGAGCCAGGTGTCGTCCTCACTCTCGATGTGCACTACGAAGGTCTTACGCTCGTCTTCGCCATGTATCCTAAAGGTGGGAACGTGGGGAAACACCTCTCTCGCACTCCAACACGAAGTGTGCCTCACCAGCACTTTGGCAGTAATGGCCTCTCCAAGAGCGAGAATGTTAGGGCCTGACACTTGCTCTGTCATGCTCGCAAGTTCCAGGGCAGTACTGAACACCATGTCGACATTTGGCACGTCGACAGAGATGGTGATGCACTGCGACTCTGCCAAATTTGTGCGATCAAGCGCGAGGGCCTTGTGATCGTTGTGCCATGTGCGGAGCCAACCATCCAATGGCGCTCTTTGCTCCGCGGGCAGAGTGGCAATCATTTCAGTCCACCCGACAGTCTCGAAATCGACCACACGGGTCTCGCGGAGGAGAGCCGATGCCTCGAGATCTGAGACAATCGTGCTGTGACGGGCACGATCGAGCAGCAATGGAACTAGCAGGCGTCGGTATTGGCTGAAATCGCTCTGCCGTATGTCTGCAGTGAAGACTTCTTCCAGATGAGACAAGAAGAGTTCATCGATCGCTTCGTACCGGACCTTGAACGCAAGGGCGGCGTCGCGTTTGAGAACCTTTTGTTCTGAGTTGTGCTTCCGTGTGATCTTGTAGAGCAGTTTCACGGGCTGTGCCTCGAATGCAGTCAGAGGTAAGGGCAATGAAGGCGGCGCTTCCACGGCGAATAATGGAGAGTCATCCAGCTCCGCGCCAAGTATGGTCAGTGGGGTTTGTGAGGTGGTGCGCACAGTGAAGCTCGAGTATAATCGATCGAGCTGGAACACATCGTGTACGTCTACATCGAGAGGCAGCTCATTGGCCAGCTTGATCGGGAGGTTCATCGTAAAGGTGCCTCGTGAAGTGGTGTAATGAAGCTCCATCCGGAACATCACCTCCTTGGTGGGTTGTTCGGTAGTATATGGCACTTGTATCTCAGCATCGCTATCGGCGGCCAGTTCTCCAAGAGCGAGGTGTCCGGCTTTAGCGACTGCTGCATCGTCCAATTTAATGTTGCGAAGACCTGCATCTGCGAGGTGAAGGCGTAACCCTGCTGTTGCGGGCTTTAGTCTGATGTCAACACTTGTGACCGAATTTTGCCCAGCATGCAAAGCGACTTCCAGATGCCGCGGTTTGTCGATATGAGTATCGCGAGCCCTCTTGACGGTTGCGCAGAATGCCTGTGCCCGAGGATACAAGAAAACGAAAGCAGGTGGTTTAGTAGAATCCCTAATCGTTGTGGTAGGGTCAACCACAGTAATGCCCAAGGGTGTCGGCTCCGGTGTCGTACGCAAGTGCTCTACGAATCGCAACTGCTTGATCCTCAATTCAACTGTGTCGATGAGGTACGGGCCATACGCTATGGTCCGTGACAAGAGCTGTATAGTGTTCGTTCCCGGCTGCAGTGCAATCGGTTGGACGTTTTCGAGCCATACTTCTTGCGTCGAATCATCTACGTTGACGAGGCGCACCCTCACCGCATCGAAGTCCACGACCTCATCAAGATAGTGGGTAACGCTGAGAGACAGCCTCAATGCATCAGTCTCCGTATCATGGTCTACAACGCGATGTATTTCGACGTCGCCGAAGAAGTCCTTGAGTGGGTGAATGTCCTCAGCGTCGAGATCGGCCGCCACTTCAACCGCTTCCTGGAAGCTGCCATTGATACCGGAATCGTTCGTGTTAGTGGCGATGCTATTTCCCGAGAAATTGAACGCTTTGCTCGTCCTTCGGCGCCGAATAAGTTTGCTCAGCAGTGCTAGCGTCGCGCGAACAAAGTCTTGCTTCCTACCTAGCTGCTTCAGGCAATAGGCATAAGTACGAAGCCTCTCCAGACCGAGTCGGTCCCATCCAATGTGTTCCTCTTGCGGTGCAACACGCTCGAGGTATGTTGTGGCGCCCAGCCAATCGTTCTGCTGGCACTTCAACATCGCCAGATCGCCCAGCAATTTTTCCACTGAATTGTGCTGTGTAGCTGCACCAAAATGCTTGATCGCCAGATCAGTCAGCCGCTCGTACATTCGCTGAAAGTCTCGCTCGTTGCCCACTGTTGCCTTCAAGGAAGGACTCAGGATATCGACAGGGAGGTTTCCCGAGTGGTCGTCTTCCGTACTCTTCGTGGCATTGATGCCTTGCTGCTCAAGCGGCGAATCACGTGGATGGCGGGCAAGTGTTGAACCTGGACGCCAACCAAATGTGCGAGCAAGCTGCACCAGTACCCGTCGTTGCATCATGATTAATTCTGCCCGATACGTTGCCAAGTCTGCTTGGCCTGGCAGACCAACGTGCCCTGCTGAGTCGACGCCAGTGCTCGTCGCTGGTCGAAAGGTTTTGGAGCCTTGTTTCCTGCTTTGAGGACGCGTCAATTCAATCGCCGCTTCAGAGTCAGGCAAACTGGACGTCCGCTGTGGGTGTGTGTTTGCGCCAACACCAGTGCTCGTTGCTGGTCTGCGTATGCTGCCATTAGACGTTCGACGTAAACCTCTATCAATGACATCTGTCAGCGCGGGTACCGCAGTCTCAGCAAGAACCTGGATTGCTACTGCCCAAGTCCACGAGCAGACCAGATACTCTATTTCCAAAGAAGATGCGGTACTGCGGGCCTGGTCCTGCCTGAGCGCTCGTGCTGCCATGTGAACGAAGCTTGAAGCTCGCCAACATACTTCTGCAGTTAGGACCAGATCTTCGCCGCCCTCCTTCGCATCTTGCTCCAGGCGTGCGGACTGTGCATTCGCAAGACGCAGTATCAGAGCTTTTTGTCGGTGGAAAATGTAGCACATGAAGTCGAACACAGATATGCTACTCCGGAGGATGCCGTCCCGATAGTCTTTGCTGAAGAGAAGCGCTGTGTCGTGTTTGATGTTTGCAACCTCATTGGAATCCCCATTGCGCTCGGCGTCCGAGGAGCCTTTCACTCTCTGCCCAATATCATGCGTATGGTCTGCAAAGCTTGTTGCTGTTCCCCGAGCCTCGCCAGTTGCCATTTCGCGGAGAACGACCTCAAGCCCGACCGAAAGTTCATCGTAGATGGCCAAAGCGTCTTCCACCAAGCCTATGCTTTCCAGTGCCATGGCTAAGCCTTCCTTGTGGATGAAGAAGGTACAGAAATTCCAGCCGGGGAGTGACCTTCGCGCCTCCTGCTCCGCAATGTCAGCTTCATACTGTCGGACTCGCCTGTCAAAGGGGCCGAGAATGAGCGACTTGAGCTTCGAAATGAGGTCGCTCCAAGCGTTCTCTCGCTCCTGTGGAGTCTCATCGTATGTCTGCGCAACAGCTGGGGTGGGAAGCAAGTCCGCCGGTGCCTCCTTCTTGACGATGCGAATTTGAGCCACGCGGTCGATCCCAGACTTGCCCGTATCGTTGAAATCAGCGCGCACGCGGTCAAACACAGTGCGAGTACCCTTGCCAATGAGCTTGTTGCCGCTTTTCCTCTCCTTGAGGTCGTCCGGGTCTCTGCTACTCTCTCGCCATCGTGGCTCGCTGGCCGCTACGGTGTCGGGCACAACAACGTGCAAGATCAGCCATTCGTGAGCGTCGTGGTCCTGCTTGCCCTCTGGCTGCGCGACCTCCTTCACCCACTCGCGTATCCTTTTGCGCTCGAACTCTTTGTAGGCTTCACTATCATCGCATCTCAACACATAGAGTTTGAGGTATGGACTTGTCCGGAAGCCTGGGATTTGGTGCCTTCGCTCCTTGCCGGTCTGGCCGCCTCCCGTGGCAATATCAAGGCTTCGCTGAGGCGCGATAGCATCATCTCTGCGCGACGAGGGTCGTAGAGCAGCCTGAGTCTGTTTGTCGGGCACGAAATCCAAGTGCAAAGACTTGATCTGGCGCAGTGGGCGAGGCGGTGACTGCCAATTGAGGTTTCGCAGCGGGAGCCTGGCGGCAATGTCGCGCGATACTAGGGGAAAGACTCCAGACTCGTCATGATACTCGACTGCAAGGCGGACTCAGTGGCTGTTGATCTCTTTTGCGTGGTCCTGTGCATGTGCATTGTAACACAGGGCGGACTAATGGGCTGCGTACCGGTAACCTTGGAGCTCGACGACATATCCACTCCTGAATCGTCGCGCGCTCTGCTCTCCCTGCAACATGGTGCTGACGGGCTCAAGCTGCTAAGTTACGTCGTCATCGTAAGCGTGCGAACAGAGGAGGCGTGGGCGAGGGCGGGTGGCCAGAGATGCGGCTGTCAATTGAGCAATTGTCGGTCGGTGTCGGATTCTGCCGTGCGGTTGAGAATGACCGCGCTGGCTGCGTCGATTGGCTCGTCACTGCCAAACGAAACATTGACTTCACCAGCTCTCGACTTTCTCCCGACAACCACCGACATTACCACCCTCGCACCACACACAACATGCGACCCGCGCTGAGATTACTGGTAGGATGCAAGAGCTCGAGCATATGGACTATGGCTGAATGGCATGCAGAACACGAGCCCGACCCTGCAGGGCGGTGCTGGACTATGGAAGAGCAGCGCTCCGGGCACACACGTCTGGCGGAAACCGATCAAGGTTGACACCTACAAGAGTCCCTACGGCCCTCAGTATGGCATCGCTTGCGTGACTACGGAGGAATTGGCAAGGCTGACAAACTGCGCAGGTACAAGATCAAGCCACACGTCTTTGGCGTGGACGCAGGCAAGGGCTACTACTAGTACGTTCGCGACATACCCTCCTTAATCACAATTTGACAGCTCTGACACGCGATGCAGTGGCACATTGGCAGCTGGCTTCGGCGTTGCTGCGGGAACATTTGCGATCATGTTTTTCGACGCTGTGCCCAAGGTGAAGCAGGACATTTTGGAGAAGATTCCGTTCATTGCCAGCTTCTACCACACTGAAATCGCACCAGAAGACAACCCATTCTAGATGTGATGCGATCACGATGCAGCGTTTACGGGTCTGGAGCGGGATAGATGTAAATAAGAGCACGGACACTGTATTCTAAGAAGTTCCCTTTACACAACGAGTCGCTTGTGGTTCGAGACACGATCTGGAGACCGCCGCTCGCAGTATCGAGGCCAGTCTCGCAACTGCGACTCACCTCGGATGTCAGCTGACGATACGAGCAATGCATTTTCTGCGCTAAACTGACAACTAATTGAATGCATCCAGTTCGCCTTATGTACATGAAGAGCGTAGCACACCGGTCATGACGAAAACCTGGAAGGCTTTCTGCTCGCCTCACTGCAGGACGGCGGATCAAGCATTGGTCGCCCCTGGTGCACAAATATCAATTCTCTGCCACCGCTGCACGTCCTCGCTGCAAGCACTTCGCAACGACTCTAAGATGTCTCTGGCTCGCACGCCTGCATCTCGCCTCACCGTCATCGTCAGAACGACCGGCTCGTCCGATCTCCGAATCAGACCGAACCGTGACATCCACTCGCGCTTGCGAATGAAGTATAAACCAACTTGCATTTCCGTGCACGGAGCTTGAGTAAAGAACATGTTCAACCACGACTCTTCGCAATCGAGCTTCACCCGGAATTGAGCAGTCCGCAGTCTCACAGTTATCCCGTCCGAAGGAAAGAATGGATTGAACTGGATATGCTGGCGCGATTGTTCAAGGGCTGGCTGTAGGCCCGATGTACTGTTCAGCAACTGCCGCCCCGGAACACCTTTCGCAGTTGTTGGAAGCCGACAAGCAGATTCCGGCCTGGAGTTGTTGTCATATACAAAGTGGGAGAGTTTGCCTGTTTTAGGAACGAAACCTAGGAATATTCTCCTGAGCAGATTAGGCGAGGTCGTGATGACTGTGCGCCATTGTCTGGAGACGCGCTGAACTCGAAGGAGATCTTTCATTTCGAGATGCATCAGGATACTCTCTAGTAGTTCAACAATTGCAAATGTATGTGAGGATACCGTGTCTCTGGCCAAACGCTGCGATCCCAAGGCATCGGATTGATGTTTTTGTGTAGATAGTGAGCTAGCATGCGCAGCAGTAGGTTCAGAGCGTTGTAAGGACATGATGAAGTGTTGCGGGTTTTGGGAGTGCCAGTCGCTCTGTGTCGTGCCTGTACAAATTATGTACGGCAGAGAAACATGTGCGGCAGGTGCTGGTAAGATACAAGACACCACCACGGCCCGGCATCTCATACAGCGGCCATCCCGCCTACATATCCCGCAGATTGCCCAGCGAACCACAGCCACAAAACTGGGCGCCGCGCACGACTGTGATTGTGCTTGCACAAGCACGAGCACAAGTTGCATGGCGGGGGGACGTGCCAAGACCATCGGTTCGATCGTTCAAGTGAGAAGCCTGTGGTCTGATCATGCACTTCACAGCTGTGCTCGCAAGTCGAT